>NW_004624747.1:462442-497545 GCF_000247695.1 Heterocephalus glaber | reverse complement strand
GAGAAATATAGGTCTAGTTTTAATCTTTGGCAAGTTGAAACCCAATTTTTTCCAGCACCATTTATTAAAGAAGCTATCTTTCCTCCAGTGAGGGTGTTTGGCTCCTTTGTAAAAATGAGGTGGCTGAGTATATCTGGAGTTGTTTCTGCATCTTCTATTCTGTTCCACTGATCCTTGGGTCTGTTTCTTAGCCAGTACCATGCTGTTTTATCACAGTAGCTTTGTAGTATAGTTTCAAGTTAGGGATTGTGATACCTCCTGCCTTGTCTTTGTTGCCTAGAATTGCTTTTGCTGTCCAAACCAGATGAAAGGTCATTTTTTCAACAGATGCTCCTAAAACAATAGGAGAATAACTAACTATATGGAGAATAATTAACTTCAACCCAGAACTTACATCATTTGCAGAAATCAATTCAAAATATACCTGTATGTAAAAATATATAAAAGTTAAATAGATCTTTTAAAATAGGAGAAAATCTTCATGATGTTGAGGTAGCAAGGTTACTGAGGGCACTAAAATCTCAAGTCATCAAAATATAAAGCTTCTCTTTGAGACACTATCAGAGGGTTCAATCTCCAGTATCACAAAAAAAGACGCTATTAAGAAAACAGACAAGTGACAGTAGGAAAAAGTATTTAGAATGTATGTATCCCACAAAGACTTTAAAATCCAAATATAGGGCTGGGGATTTAGCTCAGTGGTTTCGTCGTCTGCTGCGCAAGCGCGAGGACCCGAGTTCCATCCCTGATACCAAAAAAAAAAACCAAACAATTATATGCAGCAATTCTTGCAGATTAATAAAAGATGACAACCAAACACACAAAAGCATAGATATCATTAGTTATCAGGAAATGTAAGTAAAAACTATAATGGATATTACTCCATTTCTTTCTTTCTTTCTTTTTTTTTTTTTTGGTACTGGGGATCAAACTCAGGACCTTGCACTTGTGAGATGGATGTGGCGCCACTGAGCTATATCCCAATATTACTCCATTTCTGCTAGAATGATTAAAATTTAAGGGCTGGGGATATAGCTCAGTGGTGCCGCTGCCTGCCTTGCAAGCATATAAGGTCCTGAGTTCGATCCCTGGTACCAAAAATAAACAAATGCCGTGGACTTAGCTCAGTGGTTCCACCACCTGCCTCACATGCTCAAGGACCTGAGTTCGATCCCCGGTACCAAAAAAAAAAAAAAAAGACTAGAAGGGCCATATTGGGCTAGGGATTTAGCTCAGTGGTTCTGCCGCCTGCCTCGCAAGCATAAGGACCTGAGTTCGATCCCTGGTATCAAAAAAATAATAATAATAATAATCTTAAATATATGCACCTATTCCATGACCTAGCAAGTTTACTCCTAGATATTTATCCCAAAGAAGTGAAACCTATGTGTATATCAAGAATGCTCATTGCTGGTTTCTTCATAATAGCTCCAAACCAGAAACCACCAGAATATCCATTGATAAAAGAATTGATATACAAACCATGTAGACATGGGAGGCCCTATAGCAATCAAAACAAATGAGATACAATCAACCACAACTTGGACGAATTGTATAAATGCTATATTAACCGTAAAAGGCCAGGCACCAGAGAGTCCATACTGTAGAATTCCATTGGTTGGAAGTTCCAAAATGAGTAAAATAAAGCTAGGAGTAGAAATCAGAACAGGGTCTGTGAAGAAAAGAGCATAAGGACGCTCTGGAATACGATGTTCTATAGCTAAATTGTGTGTGCCAGTGGTTTATATGCACACAACTCTTGAAACTGTGCTATAGTTGTGCCCCTTATCCTTCAAGACACTGGTGGATGTCTGAAATCTTGGATAATACCAAACTATATATACTTTGCTTTTTCTTATGCATACATGCCTATGATATAGTTTAATTTATAAACTAGGCACAGTATGAGATTAACAACGACTACTGCTAACATACAACAATTATAATAATGCACTATAATAAAATAACAAATTGCTTGGTGTTACTCCTTTCATGGGGTCCCTTGCTGAAGTCTCCATATTAGCTCTATGCTTTCTGGCACAATACTTTGCCATGAATTGGAACATATTTTCCATCCACAAATTTAATGCCTGTCCCATTCTAACTATGAACTTATGCACTGTGGCTACGACTTTTGCAGTTTGAGATACAGCAGCAAAACTCTTCTTCCCAATGTCATAATTAGAAGATTTGTTTTTACCACAGATCTTAGCAACCTTACTATACATTTTTTCTGTCCTTATTAAATTGGGGAATTTTACATTTTCACTTAAAAGAGCAAAGGAAGTGCTTTACAGCTTCTCTTTGGCATATCCAAATTGCTAGCTAGCATCATTACTCTTTCACTTTGGGGACATTATTAATGAAATAAGGGTTACTTGAACACAAGCACTGTGATATTGTGACAGTTGATCTGATAACTGAGACATTATTCAGTGCTAATGGGTGGGTAGTATATAATGTGGATATGTTGAACGAAGGGATGATTCATGTCCTGGGTGGAATAGTATGGGATGGTGCAAGATTTCATCATACTATTCAGAATGACAGAATTTAAAACTTATGAGTTGTTTATTTCTGGAATTTTTCGTTCAATATTTTCAGACTGTGGTTGACTGAAATCGTGGAAAGTGAAACTGCAGATAAGGGAGGACTATTGTACTAGGATCTGTACATGTCATTGTGAAATAACAAAAACAACAATAATAACAACAACGACGATGAGGATGATGATGATGATGATCATGATGATCATGATGACGACGATGAATAGAATGAAACTCACAAAGGCAACACTGATCTCTAAAGGCTGAAGCATACCTTAGGTATGGTGGTACACATTTGTAATCTCAGCACTCTGAGAGCCTGAGGCAGGAAGATCACAAGTTTGAGTCTGGGCAACTTATTCACTTAATGAGACCCTGTCGAAGAAGAAGGAGAAGGAGAAGGAGAAGGAGAAGGAGAAGGAGAAGGAGAAGGAGAAGGAGAAGGAGAAGGAGAAGGAGAAGAAGAGGCTAGAGACATAAATTGGTGTGAAGGCCTTGTGTTTAATCCCCAGTGCTGGGAGCGGAGGGAAGATACAGCTCTACATTTTTAGGGAAACTTCAGGGAGTGGGCAGCAAAGTGGCTGGCTGAGCAGAGCCCCTGCCACTCCTGGTTCTAGTCTCAAATGTCTACCAGTTAGCTCTGGGGAAGGGCTCTCATACAAATTCAAGTGCAAGGGACACAGGCAGTCGAGGGGCTGACAGTCTTTGGGCACCTGGTATCACCTCTCTTGGACTATATGTTCTTGTTTCTTATTTCCCCGTCTCTAGGAGGCTACAGAGCTGACATCAACCCTTAACACCTGAGCGCCGAAGTCCTCAAGCCAGTGTCCTCTGTGTGACCACCAGCTCTGGGCCTCCCGATTTAAACACAGCCAGGGCCAGGGATTTGGCTCAGTGGTTTTGGCGCCTGCTGCGCAAGCGTGAGAACCCGAGTTCAATCCCTGGTACCAAAAAAAAAAGATACATTTCTTAAACACAGCCAGAAGTCCACACAGGTAGGGGCATTTCCCATGAGGGGCTGTGATCTGGGCAGGGGACTCTCAAGTTTATCACTCCCTGGGTTAGTCCTGGCCATCTGTGACATGCATATCTAATAAGAACATTGGCATCATGTGCTGGGGAGCTGGTGGACTCTAAGCAAAATGAATTTTCATACTGTGTGTGTGAAAAGGTAGCACTGGACTCTGTTAAAGATCTAGCCCACAGGGAAGTTAAAATCACTTAAGGAGATATATTGAATTTAATGTAATGCATCTCATTAGTAGAGCAAACAGGAAAAAAACTGTGTGATCATCTCAGTTAATACAGAAAAAGGCTGGGCATGGTGGGGCAAGCCTGTAGTTTCAGCTACTCGGGAGATAGAAACAGGAAAATTGCAAATACAAGCCCAACCTGGGCAACTTAGTAAGATCTCATCTCAAAGTAAAAAATTAAAAGTACTGTAGCTCAGCACTCCCCAGGTTCAGTCCCTAGTACCAAAGAAAAACAAAACAAAACAAAACTGAGAAAGAGCATCTGACAATATCCAACACTTTTTCATGACAAAAATATTCAGTTTCTTCAATGTGATAACTCATACATGGAGAACTCAACAGCCAACAGACTATTCCAAGATGCAAGCCTACAGCTTTTCCTGTAAGGTCAGGAGCAAAACAGGGATGCCTGCTTTTGCCACATCATTTGCAATACAGAACTGGAAGACCTCACCAGAGCAAGTGGGCAAGACAAAGATCAAGTACCCAGAATGGAAAGGAAGAAGTAAAATGATCTCTGTTCACAGATGCCATGATCTTATATGTAGAAAACCCTGAAGATTTCACAAAAGCACTGTTACAGCAAATGAATTCAGCAGTTTCCGAATATAAAATCACCACACAGAAATCAGCTGCATTTCTGTGTACTAACAATGAATCACAGAAGGAAATGATACTGGGGAAAGATTCTCATGCAAGTGCAAGTACAAGAAGGGCCTAGCACATATTAGACAAGTGCTCTATCACTGAGCTGCATTCCCGGCCCTTTTTATTTTTGAGATAGCATCTTGCTAAATTGCCCAGGTTGGCATCAAACTTCCAATCCTCTTGCTTCAGCCTCCCTGAGTGGCTGGAATTACGGTTGTGTGTTACTGTGCCCTGATAATGGTTCCATTTAAAAAGCACAAAAAAATTGTTAGGAATTAACCAAGGCAGTGAAAGACTTGTACACTGAAAACTACAAATCATTGCTAAAAGAAATAAAAGAAACCTTAAATAAATGGAAAAGAATATGGTGCTCATAGAACACCTAATATTGTTAAAATGTCTATATCACCCAAAAAATCTACAGATTCAATTCAGTTCCTATTAAAATATCAGTGTTTTTTTGTTTTGTTTTGTTTTGTTTTTGGGTACCAGGGATCAAACTTGGGTCCTTGCGCTTGCACAGCAGGCGGCAAAATCACTGAGCTAAATCCCTACCCTTCAGTGGTATTTTTGAAAAAATAGAAAACTCCATTCTAAAATTCATACGGAAACTCAAGGAACTCCTAAACAGTATTAGAGATCTTATAATTTCTGATTTCAAAACTTAGAACAAAGTTATAGTAATCACTATTGTAAAGTGATACTGGTATAACGAAAGATATAGAAACCAAACGAATAGAATGGCCCAGAAATAAACCCTCACATATATTGTCAAATGATTCTGACAAGGCTGCCAAGACAGGAAAAGGACAGTCTTTTAACAAATGGTGTTGGGAGGGCCAGGGATTTAGCTCAGTGATTTTGCTGCCTGCTGCGCAAGCACAAGGACCAGAGTTCGATCCCTGGTACCAAACAAAAAACAAATGGTGTTGGGAAAACTGAATATCCACATGCAAAAGAATAAAGCTGGGTCCTTACAAATGCTATATACAAAAATTAACTCTAAATAGATCAAACACTTAAGTAAGTATGACCTAAAACTATAAAACTCTAAAAGAAACTCATAGGGCAAAACCTTCATAATACTGGATTTGGCATTGAGTTCTTGGATATGACATTAAAGGCACAGGCAACAACAACAACAAATACACAAATTATACTTATTGAAAATTTTAAAATTCTATGTTTCAAGGGACAGTATTAACAGAATGAAAGGCAACCCATGATATGGGAGAAATACTAGAAAATTGTATATATGTATAATTATATACATATATATGCACACACATGCATATATATCTAGAATATTTAGAAAGCTCTTACAACTCCCAAACAAACAAAAATCCCAATTAAAAATATGCACAGGAAAAAAATATGCACAGGAAAAAAATATCCACAGGATTTAGACATTTTTCCAGTGAAGACATACAAATGGCCAATAAATAGGAAAAGATATTCAATACCACTAGTCACTTGGGAAAATGCAAATCAAAACCACAATGAGATACCATAAGGATGGCTATTATTTGAAAACTCAGAAAATAACCAAGTGTTGGGAGGATGCAGAGAAATTGGGAATCCTTGTGCATTGCTAGTGGGAATGTAAAATGATGCAGCTCCTATGGAGAACAGTTTGACAGTTCCTCAAAAAGCAAAACAGAATTACTATGTGATTCAGCAACCTCCCTCATTTAGGCATGTACGTAAAAGAAGTGAAATCAGGGACTCAAACAGATATTTGTACAATGTTCATAGTACCATTATTCACAATGGTCAGAAAGTGGAAACAGAGGCTGGGGATTGAGCTCAGTGGTTCCACCGCCTGCCTCAAAAGTGCAAGGTCCTGAGTTTGATCCCTGGTACCAAAAAAAAAAAAAAAAAAAAAAGTGGAAACAAACCGTTCGTGGAGAGACAAATAGGCAAATGTGATATATATTCACAAAATGTGGTATAAAAAAGGAAGGAAATCCTGACACATGCTGTAACATGGATGAATCTTGAAAACATGTTAGTGAAATATAACAGTCACAAAAGGACAAATATTGAATGTGTCCACTTAGACATCTGGAATAGTCAAATTTATAAGGCCAGAAAGTAGACTAGTGGGTGCCAGGGCTGGAAGGTGGGAAGGAATGAGTATTTAATGGGTGCAGAATTTCTGAGGTGATGAAAAGCTCTGGGAATAACAGTGATGACTGGATGACAGACAGTATGAATGTATTTAAGGCCACTGAATTGCACACCCAACGGTAAATGTTTTGTATATTTTACTACAATAAAAAAATACATAGAAGTTGGCCTGAAACAACAAAAAAGCAATTTGGACACCTCCCCACCCTCCGCCAGTGTTTGGGTCCAGTTGGATTAGTCTTTGCACAAGCCTGCTGCCCACTTTCTGCTGACTGCCTCTAAATTGGTTTGAGCTGCCTGAAGCCTGAGGTAAGCCGAATTCACAAGAACTCCCCCTCTCCCTTGAGGGAGGAAGTTTAAATTATCAGGTCAATTAGGAAAGATACAACCGAAAAATCCAAGTTTCATTCACACTTCAAGGAGGTGTTTCCTGGCTGGGTGCCATTTTTATTATTTTTGGCCCAGGTGACTGAAAGCCCCACAGACCCAGGCAAGGTACAATGTGATCTTTGATTCACATTTCAAGGATCAAAGCGAGTGAGTTTGGGTGTAAATGCAGATAACATTTCAGAGATCTTTCATGAAAGGAGTGACTAGACCAGGGCAGAAAAGGAGTTGGTGTGTTACGTGTGTGTTCGCCTTCAGAAGTGTTATTTTCCAGCAAATCCAGCTGCCCGTCCCAGGGACCCCTGCCTGCATCGAAGTCCTTGGTCCATCCATTGACATTAGGTCCTGGCATCATTTTCCACCTCCTCTAGGCATGATGAGGCTGCAGGGAGGTAGAGTGGGTCCTGAATGTGCATGTAAGAAGCACACAGCTTCATTCTCTCCTAGTGTTTCCAAAGTGGCTGGGTGCTAACTGGCTCACCAATGCTGGGTGGGACGCCTGGGATGGGCAGAGCTCTGTGGGAAGACCTTGACAGCCTGCTCTCATTGTCCTTTCTAGGTCCACCCACGACAGAAATCCCACAGGCCCTGCGTGGAGAATCCTTCCGGCCAGCCTGTCCTGGGTCTCCCGTCTGGGCTGCAGGTAGACACACCCAGTCCTAACTAGGTTTCCACCATGGGCACTGGGTGGTGGGATGTGCTCTGGGCCTGCCATGCCCGCGGAGCGCTCACGATGCCCAAAAGCCCAGCAGCCCCTCTGTGCCCAAACCCTCCCAATGCCCTCGGCCCCGCAGGGTTATCCTAAGCCCCCAGCCGCCCAGCTGTGCCGCTCAGGAGCTCCCAGAGTGTTCAGCTGACTCGAAGGCACTACTGCGGGCTAAGACAGCACTGCACAGCCCTTTGGTCCCCGCTGCTGCAGGTTACGGCGGGTCCAAGAGAGTTAAAGGTACAGGCAGCTGCAGGCCACTGGCACTAGTAGCACTAGGAGGTCCGGAGTACAGCGCGAGAGCTCCCATCACCCCGCGCGGCGCGTCTAGGAGCGCCTGCGCAGGTCAGGCCCCACAGCGCACGGCGCAGGCGCAGGGTGCAGGGCGCGCACCCGCGACCCGGCCTGGAGGCTGGCGTGGATAGGGCCGGGAGTTTGCGCGAGGACGTACGGAGCGGATGCGCGCGCTGGGGGCGTGGTTGCGCGACGTATTCAGGTCCTGAGTAACTAACTGATGAGAGCGGGTATCGGCAGCTTCTGATGGTCGGTGTTCCCCCACGAGACCGGGCGGTCGGTGGGGGAACCTTGTGTTGCGCAGGGCCAGAGAGGCGCCTTTTCCGTCCTTTCCCGACTTCCTGCCGGCGGAGAGGCCCTCGGAGACCTCGGTCAGGCTCCCAGCGACCTGGCCTGCGGGCCTCTAATTTCTTGGTCCACTTAGGGGAGGGAGCAGAGATTTTTGGGCTGTTTTCGCCGCTTCGGAACGTCGCGTCGTCTCCCGCCTGCCCTCGCTCAGGTGTATCTCGTTGTCCACTTTCTAGGTGACGCTTGGATTCTAGCTTTTCCTGGCAAGACAGTCTGTCCGGTCTCCAACTACGGATCCCTGGATCCTTTAAGCGGCTTGCACCTCGAATATTCGCAGGTAGGTGGGCTTTATTGCTCCGGGGCTTGTGAGGGTGCATCTCTTGCTTGGCGATTGCGGGGTGAGGGGGGATGGTGCAGTCGTTTGCCCTCATCTTGCTTTGAGGCTTTGGGCAAGTTCTATTCCCGGGCCTCCTGGGTCTCCGCGGAGCAGAGAACGCTTCAGCGTTCCATGAGCTGCCTTTGGTTTTGCAGAGGCAAAGAAGCAAATGCCGCGCAGGCCCTGCTCTTTTAGTGGAGCGCTGTCCAGTCCAGGAGAAGGACCAAAATTTCCCAGTGCCAGGTGTGATGGGGAGAATAAGGGGAGAGATCAACAAACTGATAAATCGTGGGAGACTCAGGATGGCCAGGTTTCTCAAAATGGTGAGAGTCAGGCCCAGATTGGGAAGGTTTAGAGTTAAGAAGGCTTAGGGCAGAGCACGGTTGGCTGGTGTATGGTAGACTTCTGCCTGAGGCTGCAAGGGGCACACAGATATTCGGGTGAGTGGGCAGGGTAACAGCTAAGATTCCCAGTCTGAGTAGGAAGTGAGGACTGGGAAGGAGTGAGGACAGAAATCTGAGTAGCACCCTGGCTTATGGGCATAGGAATTGGCTTTTGTAGGCAGCCTGACACCAGGCTTTGGGCTGGTGGTGGGCACTGGGGCCTGGATTGTAGGCACTGCTCTTTTAGAACTCAGTGAGGGACTGGACTGGACTCATGCATGAGTGGGCTGCACTTACATGCTGTTCTGTGGGTTATTGCTGCCACAAGACCTAGTGTTTTCTTGCATAAGGTTGGAAGGTAGGGGCAATGACTAGGCTTTCAGGCAGAAGTGGGGGATATACCTGAGGTGTTCCACAATGCTTTGGTGGTGAAAGTAGGTCCTAGTGGCCCTGGCAACTTCCAAGTATTGCAGGCCACTTAGGAGGTACTGGGCAGAAAGACCAACATAGCTATACCTCCATGGGATAACTGACCATGGGGGTTAGTAAACACACAGGAAACTAGGCATGAAAGAGTGTACAGGCCCTGGGCTCCTAGGTGCAGGCTGATGGAAGACTAGGGTATGTGCACAGGGGTGAAGCACAAAATGTTTCATGGAGGTCATGAGTGTGCCTCCCTCTCTGGAGACTTTGGAGAGGGCTCTGGGGAAGAGAGCCCAGAGGAGGGCTGTCTTCTCTGGGAGGAAACTATAGCTGCTAATAGTTGGGCCTCCTTGGTGACCACTGCTGGGGCCAGGGAGGGGACAGGCAGGTGGGCAGGTTCGGAGCTTTGCTAGGTAACTAGTCTGATGGGAGCAAACATGGCAATTGGTTTTCTAGGATTTCACATTTGGGGTTACAGTGCCGGGCTATTGACTGGGATGGGGAATGTAGGGAAGTATGTTTGGGGTGGGTATGACATTGCCTGTGGGCGGCACTTAGCACAAAGCATGGGGGTTAAGGCAGGAGGGAGCAGATAATAGCATAGCAGGTACCCTGTTTCTATAGGATATGACTGGTCCTGGGACATGGAAGAACTTATGACATGCTCTGTGTACATAGTGCTTTACAGTGTTTGGGGTGGCCAGGAGTCTACTTAAGCAGACTGTGAAGCATAGTCTATAACCTGCATGATGTGGTTAAGCTTTGGTCTCTATAGTCAGATTCTCCTGTCTGCTCTGTCACTTAGTAATTGGTGTGTGGCCACAGGCCAAGTCACTTCACTACCTCAGCAACAATAACAGTACCAGCCTCATGTGGGGAGAGGATGGTAATGATTGGTATGAGTAGAACGCTTGGTTAAAGGTTGTCACTATCATTGTCCTGAAATTCCCAGACCATTCTGATTTGACCGTTTTTCTTCTCCTGGGATCGACAGCGTCTATCATTACACAGTTAACTTGAAAGTTACAAATGGCATTTACCTGCCTACTTAGACTTCCCAGGCCAGCCTCCTGGACCACCTTTGCCCTCAGAGCTCCTAGTCAGGTATAGGAGTTTGCCTGCTATTGCCTCCTCCTTCCAGCCTGGTGGCACTGGTTGGACCTAGTTCCTGCTCTTCTCCACCTTGTTTTTGGACAGATTGCCTCGGATGATGGCCTGCTTCTGACAATCCCTTCGGCTCTCCTGAGGCTGCAGCTGTCAGCTCCCCAGTCCTCAGCACTTGCCTGGAACGCCCGGGTCTCCCACGCCCTGTTCAGCTGATCCCTGTCCTGTTTTGTTGTGTGTGCTGCCTGTCTACACCATCTTTGTGCAGGCTCTTTCTCCCATCTCCCCTCTGCTCCCAGCATTCGACTTGCGCAGTGGGTGGGGCCCTCCATTTGGACAGCCACCAATTATGCCAGCACACACGTTTGTCAGCAGTTGGATTGGGCCTTTCCTAGGGTGGCATGTACTTTCCTTATGGATCCCTGGATTGAAGAGCCCTACTGTGGGGATGCTGTGTACCTGTGCACATCCATGGAGCAGAAGAGCACAGCTAGCGATTTTGCCAGTGGTAAGCCCACGGAAAGCTTCCCCCTCCCAAACTGCACTTGTCTGGGCCCTTCAGGATGGACTTCCACTGAGTGCTCATCTAAGACTCAGGCATCTTTGATGGCTCCCCACGCCTGCTAGATTACTTTTTGGCCCATTTGGGAGATTTCATGACCTTTTACTTCAAGCACCGCAGGACAACCTGAGCTGTCTGTGAGATCCTTGGACACCTGATGATGGCTGAGTCTGGGCCTGGACAGCCCCCTGCTTTGATGGGGACCTGCTCCTGCCTGATGATTACAAGATCTTCCAGGATATTGAGGCTTTTCAAGACCCAAACAGTTTAGCTGAGTACCATGCCATAGTTCCCTGTCCCTTACCTCTAGGCTCAGGCCAGCTGCCAGTGGCCCCACAACCATCATTAGTGAGGCAGTTCTTGGAGGTCCTAACACTGAACTTGGGCACTACTCTTAGGCCTGACCCAGCTGTTCTGGCCACCCCTGCTGTGTCCAGGCCCAATTCTACATCTGAAAATGCTCTACCCAAGCAGCAGCTACCCAAGAAGAACATCCCTGTATCCCAGAAGTGCTCTGCCCTGTCATGTTCTGCATATAACTCTGATCCTGGTCCTGAGGGGCTAGCCACCTTCTAGCCAGAGAGGGCGACCCCAAATGTATCCCCACACCTTTACAATATGCTGATCCCCCTGCCCAGAAGTCAGAAAAAAGGAGGTTTCTGGATAGAAGGGAGAGCAGAAGGTATCCATGGGTACACTACAGGGGGTGTTAAGTGCCCCAGAGATCCCAGGAGAGCCACCCTTTTGTCCATTTCCCTACCCTGCATGCCTAAGTTCTGAGCGTGGTGCAGGCACGTGCAGCAGGTTCCCTTGTGATTAAATGCCCCACATGGCTGTGGAGCTCCTTGGTCCTAGTCAGGGCAGAGTGGTGTCCTCAGGTGACTCTATATGACCCTGTCACTGAACGAGGAGGTGTACCTCGTCCTTCAGTCCTGCTGGGTTCCCAGCTGCATCCTCACCCATCACCTGGGTGTGCTGTCTTGCCAGGCCTGTTCCCACTAGTTGGTTATTTCTGTAGATCAGCTCCCATTAGATAGTTATACCAACCTTGTCACTTCCTGTTCCCACCTACCCGCCCACCCAAACACCACTGTTGGCATTTCTCAACATTGGGACTGAATTGGGTCTGCCATACTTGGCCTGTTTGGAGGTGGTTTTGTACCGTATCTATGTTTTTGTTTCCCATCCCCGACATCCTGTTCCTTTAACTTGTGACCTCCAAGCTGGAATGTATGTAAGGTGACATGGAGAAAACCGCTTTTTTAATATCACTTTTAATGTTACACATTTATGAGGTACATTGTGATAATTCATTACATACAGTGTATACAATGTAATGTCACATCAGAGATTGGCATTTCCATCTCCTTAAACATTTATCATTTGTGTTAGAAATCTTTAAACTCCCTTCTTTATAAAAAATATAATTGTGTACATTGTTGTGAACTGTAGTCACTCTACTGTACCATAGAGCCCTGGAATTTATTCCTTTTTTTTTTTTTGTACCGGGGATCGAACTCGGGTCCTTGTGCTTGCACAGCAGGAGGCGAAACCACTGAGCTAAATCCCCAGCCCAAATGGAATTTATTCCTTTTATCCAACTGTATTTTGGTACCCATTTTCTAACCTTTACATGTTCTTTCTCATCCCTCCCTTCGTAACTTCTAGTGACCACTATGAATTACTGCTCTCTCTACTTCTATAAGATCAACTCTTTAGCTTCCATATGTGAGTGACAACATGTGTCTTTATATGTCTGACTTATTTCACTTAAGGTAATGTTCTCCACTTCCATCTATTTGCCATATTTTTTTCTTTTTTTGAAATTTAAAAAAGTTTTTTGAGACAGAGTCTCTCTGTGTAGCCCAGGATGGCCTCAAACTCTTGGGAATCCTCCCACCTCAGCTTCCCAAGTGCTGGAATTACAGGCATGTGCCACACCCAGCCATATTTCATATTTTTAATGGTTGAATAGTATTCCACTATGTATAGATGCCACAATTTTTTTATACATTCATTCATCACTGGACACTGATTGACTCAATATCTGGTGAACAGAGAAGAAACAGCACTTTCATCCTTCTGAATAAGTAGGATGGCATCTTGACTGAGACCTCTGCTTCCCTTTGGGTTTACCAGAGGTCCTAACCACCTGGGAGTTTTAGGTGCAGGAAGGAGGGATCCAAACTCTTTATCAGGCTCTACTATAGGCATTCCTTTTTCTGTATAGTAACATTCTTATCACACCTGGTTATACTCAGAAATGAACACGAATTTTCACATCTTAAGATACCATACTTCCCTCACCCTCCTGCTCTTGAGCCCTCTCCTGTATACTCTTGCTGATGACTCAGCCCCAGTGATGTAAATGACTTAGATCTGGCAGACATGAGCCTCAGGGACAGAGCCTCTGTCTTAGCTTTGTGTCTTGGGTGCACAGTTGATGCTGGTTAAACAGGTGTTGGATCAGCTGCTGAGTGAGCATGTGGTGGCTGCTAACTAGAAGAGCCCTTGTTTCCTGGGAAGGAGTTCTGCACTCATTCTGTCAGAATAGAGGCCCAGCCTTAAGCATCCCAGGTCAGTATCACAGGTGTGGGTCCCAGTAGGGGCTTTGGAATCTGAATGGATTTGATTGGGTAAGGATGAGAGGCTGAGTTAAGTGGAGGACAGCCTTGAGAACAACTTCTGAGAGCTGAAGAGAAAGGAGCAATGGGTGACGCGAGACAACACACACACACACACACCTGGCACTGGAATGAAGAAAGACCAGTTCTACACTAGGATGTGTTTTCCAGTGAGATCTGAGGGTGGAAACCCATGTGTATGTGCCTACTTCAGGGGTACTTAGACAAGAGTCTCAGATCCTTTCAGTTTTGCAATCGTGAAAGCAAAAGACATCTTCCTGGAAAATAGGACAAAAGTAGAAACACGTAGGAAATACAGCCAGTTATTTTAGTAAAAACAGCAATAGGCAAACATCTGGAAAGACTTCAGGAAAATACAAATTGTTGGGATTATTTTACTGAATATTTTTTGAAGGCTCTCAGTCCATATGGTTGTGTGTGTGAGATATTTTAGCCATAGAGATCTTGTATATAAAACAGCTGGAAATCTTGGAAATAGGTGGGAAGCTATTTTTAGCAATCTGATATAACCCAAGATAGCAAAGCAAGGAAGCTGATAGAAGAAACTAATATACAGCCTTGATTCAGATGTGCAAATCCCTGGATATCTCAGCCTAGCCTGGGTGCTTCTGTTCAGGGTCACAGAGGGTTCTCACACTCAGCTATGGCCTTGGCTGCCTGTGGCTATGTAGAACCTGGCAACTGCTATCTGGGCGCATGGCCCAGTCACCCACCTGACCCCTGCACCATCTTTCTGGCCCCTACACAGGTGCTTTCTCTGTCCATTTAGTGTACCTGAAATGATTCCCTTCAGTTCAAGATTGCCATTTCTCTGCTGACCCCTGTCCTAGGCAAGACCTGGAGACTTGGGTTAATGGTCCACCATGTCTCTGAAGGCTGACTGGTATCTTTTTCTATGCAAGCAAGACAGGTACTTGGCAGAATCTGTGTGTTCTGTTTTTAATTTAGAAAATGAGTCCTATTCATTGTGTTTGGGCTCTTGACACAAAGGAAAGGAAGGAGGGCCTTGGAGCAGTGGGGGCCAGGTTGCCAATTATGGGTGGCCATGCAGGTGGTATGAAGGGGGGGACAGGGAACTCTGGTCTCGACTTTTAGGCAGGCAGTGTACATCCTCTGGTAGGGTGGCTTTGTTACCAGTATCTGCCTTTGGGCAGAGGCCGTTAATGAGCTGCTTTCCTGCCTTGGAAAAGAAAGCTCATCAAGGACCTAGAAAGGAGGCTGTGCACTGTGCATAGCCAATGTTAGGAGGCTGTAAGTCATTCATCCTTACCCATAGGACAGGTAACCCAGATGAGGTTGCTCCAGGAGCCACAGAACCTGGCATAGTTTGCCGGAGGTACCAGGCCTGTCTTCCAGATTACTGTCTGTCCTTTACTTCCCTTGGAAATTCCCTGAGAATTTCTTCCACAAGGATAAACATGGTGCTTGCTGGTGGAAGGTTTTTCAAGTACCTGTCTCCAAGGGAAATCAAAACAGCAAGTACTGAGGATAATGTCCTATGAGATGTTGGAATATTTTACAAAGCTACAGTGAAGTGCTTGGATATTGGTATGGAGAGATAACAGAATAGTGAACTTTGAAACAGCCATGTAAATATGGAAATTTCAGTATACTGAAGTCATTTCAACTTAATGGGGGTTATTCAGTGAAAGCATTTGGGACAACAGGTTGTTCATCTGGAAAATAGTAAAACTGGGTACCTCCCTCAGTCTTGGTGTCAGCATATATCCAGATAGATTAAAGATATCAACATTTTAGCTGGGGATTTAGCTCAGTGGTTCCACCACCACCTCCGCAAGTACAAGGACCCGAGTTTGATCTCTGGTACCAAAAAAAAAAAAAAAAAGTCAACATTTTAAAAAGTAAAACTAGGGCCAGGGATTTAGCTCAGTGGTTCTGGTGCCTGCCTTGCAAGTGCAAGGTCCCAAGTTCGATCCCCCGTACCCAAAAAAAAACAAACTGCAGGAAAATGGATTTTTGTTTTTGCTTATGATTTCAGGATTTTAAAAGTTTAGATATCCACAATTGCTGAAGGTGCAGAGAAGTAGGCTTTCTTATCCTGTTGGTAGATAATATAAAATACTTTAGTAGGGTCATATAACAGTCTGAAGTACACATATGCTCTGACCATTTGCTCAGATGCATGGAGGCTGATGGTATGAGTAGTTGTGGTGTGACACCATCATGGTATGCGGGTTTCAAGAGGGAACTTGAACTTAGCTACACCTTGCTACCTCACCTGATCTCTCTTGAGTGTTAAAATGGTTTGTCCTACTGGGAGATCAGGAGGGTTGAGTGAGGATGGTGTCCATACAATGCTTAGCCTGGGCATCACTGCATTATGAACAGTAAAACTGGAACAACTCAAAAATAAAGCTATTACTCCTGTAGTGTCCATCAGCATGATCCAGATTGTGCGGTGGTAACAAAAGCCTCTGGTGTCTCAGGAGCCCAAGTGGGCATGCTACTAGTTTCCTGTTCACCACACATCCAGCAGGGAGGGCCTGGGACACATTTTGCCCTCTAGTCTTTTGGGGACTCATGCTGAAAGGAGCTCTCATTGGACATAATTCTACACAATCGCATATATGAGGAAACCCCACAGTGAACCAGAGGGGATATGTGTCACTCCACTTATGCCGCCATGGCCAAAGTAAGCCAGAGATCCATGCCGGAATTCCTCAGGTCCTCTTGTAAGGACGACCACTCAGTATTGAGGTGTTTGAGCAGCCAGCTGCCTAGTGTGCAATTGAGCGTTGCCACCCTGGAAGGAGAAATGGGCCTACAGGAAGAGACTGTTAGTCTCTTGCAGAGTGCCATGACAAAACAGAGTCTGGGAGGGTCAGACATTTATTTTTATCAGAGTTCTGGAGTCAAGAAGTCCAAGATAAAAGATATATACAGGGTTGGCTTTTCCTTAGGTCTCTCTACTTGGCTTGCAGATGTCTGTCTTGTTCCTGAGTCTTCACATAATCCTTCTGTGTAACTCTGTCCTAATCTCTTATAGGACACCAGGCATGTTAGGTCAGAGCCCACCCTGATGATACCATTTTACCATAATCATCCTTTATTAAAGATCCATCTTCAAATATAGTCACATTCTAACATAGTAGGAGTTAGGACCTCAAAATAAGAATTTAGGGGGACACAACTTCACCTATAATAATGCCCAAGATGGGTTTATTTGGTTTCCTTTTTTTTCATTTTTGTAATTTGGGCAGTGAGCTGTCCTCTGTGGCCATGTGCAGAGTCCCTCTGGGGCTCAGGGCCTGTGACATGGGATCGCCAAACTTCTGCCCTCAAGTCGGCAATGCCTGTGTTCTGTCTATGGGGCTTTTTTGTTTTTTTGTTTAAGGAATCTTTCTCTACCTGAGGTTTAAAGACAATCCTGTTTTTCCTAGTTCTAATATCTTACCTTTTACATTAAACCTGGAGTCCACTTGTTGATATAATTGGTGGAGAGTCTGCTCTTGTCATCTGTGATGGGCAGAGCTTCTTTGCCAACTTCAATGGATGTGTAATATGAGGAGAAATAAATTTTTTATGTGTGAGGCCACTGAATTGGGGGCTTATGTTTTACAGAGCAGAACCTGTTGTATCCTGACCGATAGGGGATCCCATTTCTCCATTTTCCATAGGGCATGGACTGGCCCAGCATCAGCTGCTCAATACCATCCTGGTCACACTAATCCACAGGGTCTATGGTCTAGTCTATCCTGTATTCTAGTTTTATAAGTGGCCTTGATTTTCTGGTAGAGAAACATCCATCACTGTCCTTTGTTTTGCATATTGCCTTAGGTAGCTTTTAGGTAGCTCTATTTGATCACAAATAGGGAGGGTAGAGAGCCCTGGTATGCTACTCGCCCAGCTCCAGCCACAGTGCTTGGGGGTACCATGTCTGTGGGCATCCTGGCCAAGCTCCCTCTCTGGGATAGTAGGAACCCTGAGCTCGCTTATTTTCTCTTTGGGCCGTGGTGTCCTGTAGAGGGACCTCAGATCCCTGGAAGGGGCAGAGTTGGTGGTGGTGATGTCAGTCGGGAAGGATCCTTGGCCTCCAACGTATTCTCAGAAGCCTGTTCCTTCTCTCCTGGACCCAGGAAAGCCATAGCATAGGGCCAGGACTATGGGGTGAATGAATGTGTACTTGCCAGTTTCTGCTCTCTTCCCATTGGTAGTCTCACTGAGTGATTCAAAAGCTATGTCTCAATTTCTCCCCTTTCTCCATTCTGTCCCTGAACTAGGGCCTTTGGGGCAGCCCTGGTCCTCTGAGGGCAAGGTAGACAGTGAAAGTGAACATGGGTGACTGGGAATCCAGCAGGGGGACCTTGCTAGGGTGGTGTCTTACATCCTGGGGGCTGGGATGTGTTGGGCTATGGAGTTGGCCCCTTTATCACAGCTTGTGCATGTAGGGATCCTTGAGTGATAAAGCCTCTGGCATGCTGCTCTGCTTGCATGGGAGGTGCCCATGGAGCCTGGCTTTCACCCTTATTTGCATGTTTGGATGGTGTGTGGTAGATGCATTGCTGGCATGAGTATGTGAGCACATGCATTGTCAGCAGTGCATACAAGTGTGGGTGTGCAAGAATTCAAGAGGCACCTATCTGGCTGTACTACTCCCTGGGGGTGTGACAGGGAACTCCCCTATCTGAGGTGGCTTCTGCCATAGTAGAAATCATACACATAAGTCCTTATCAAAAAGTGTCCCCATTACCATGTTAGGGACTCCTCCAAGTTGAGCTGGATTATCATAAGCTCCCTGGGCATTTCCCCTACCTGACACCCTACAAAGGTGTCTCCACTGAGTGGGGCAGGCAGTCTTTAGTGGACTGGGCCTCCTGACAGTGGTAAGCCGCAGACCTGCTCTAATGCACAAATGGGAACATCATGCTTCCTGTACAGCACCGAGTTTTCCATGTGTTCCCTAAACAGAAAGGCCAGTGGCTCATTGCTGGCTGCGTTCCCACCTCTGCCTGTAAGTGCCTGGGGCAGGCTGGCTAAAAATGGTCCATCAGAGAAGCTTCCTTCCTGCCCTTTCCCAGGCTCCTTGAACCTGCTCCTGGGGCAGTGGACGTCCTTGGCTGCTGCTTGAGACATTCTTGGAGAGACCCCACCTGCCTCTCACCCTAACTTTGCCTCTCAGCCCAGTCTGTGACCTGTGGGTTCAGCACTGCTCAGCACCCACCACTGCAGGTTGCCTTTGCACCCAGAGGTCAACCAGCCCATCACTTCTCATGTGCTCCATCCAGCCAAGTGGCTTGCAGATATCACCAAGGAGGAGAATCAGCCATGTTCTTGTCTCTGTGAGCATACTCCCACTGCCCCAGCTAGATTGGCCCTGTTAGTGTGACAGTTGGCCACAAGGATTCAGTGTGGGTTGATTGTCCAACAGGGGCATCACTGGACAGGAGGTTTTGGTGGGCTGGTGCAGGGACCGTGATTGCCTCTACTTGGGCACCAAGCCCACTACATGAGCTATGTCTCCAGCAACCAAGAGAGTTCAGGAAGACAGGACTGTAAGTTGTTGTGTGTCACCCCTTCCCCCAAATTAGTAGGGCTTGTCTGGAATGAGCACATACAGACCTGGTGAGGCACTGTTCTGGGTGCTGTCTGGCTTGCTGCTGACCAGGAGTCCCTGAGGGATTGGGATCAGGCACTGCACCCAGGGAGATGAGGGCAGTGTCGACTGCTGGCTGTGGCCATGAATCTCATTGGAGCAGCAGCTTCGCTCTCAGGGAGCCACACAGCACAGCTCTGCAGGAGCAAAAGGCCTCTATTGTGGAGTAAGCATCCCATTTCTCTTGCATGGAGAGAAAGGCTTGAGCCTGGCTGGAGGGGCTGGTCATCTTCCTGCAGCACCTTCAGGACTACACTGCCATGAGCCTTGGCATGGAAATTGTGTCTGTAGCTAGAACTCAAGTTCTGCTCTTTGGCTTCCAGGAGATGTTCTGCCAACAGGGGTGCCTAGGCCAGGCTTGGGTGCAGAGTAGTCTCTCTGTAGCTGGGCCTGGCTCCCCTCCTGGTGTTTTCACTGTAAACCCTCACTGAGCCAATGCTGGAGCTCCCTGGCCCTCAGGCAGAGCTGTCAGTCAAGGCCAAAGCTTACCTGCCTTTCCAGGAGATAGATGTGCCTAAAGGGTGTGGAGGCAGGGGCTCTTCCTCCTGGGGAAGGGGCCATTAGGGAACGTGCCTTATCACCTCCACCCTTTTTCCACACACAGATTGTCCTGGGTCGCCAGGGCAGCTAGAGTGATTGTGATTGGAGTATCTCTTCACTGCCTGGGGGAAGATCCTTGGCTCCCACCTTGCCAGTGGGCTGCACACCGCCACCCTCCCTGCCTTCCCGGAATTCCTCTCCAGGATCTATATCTTTGAAGCCACTGCCTCCCTGCCCGCCTGGGCACTTCCCAAAGCGGATACTGACAGAGGATTCAATGAATCGAAGGTCGCCAGTCAGGGCGTTGACAGATGCCCAGCCATGATACTATTTCTGATTTAATAACCGAATGGGAGGCTGGCCCTTTGTAATAATTAGGGCTAATTACTGAGGAGGTGTTGACAGACGGGCTGAGAGGAAACAAACTACCTTTATCCCGTGGCTTAGAGTCAGATTACCAGCCCGGTACTATCTGCCCCTCAGAAAGTAGACGCTTCAATCACTCAGCGAGGCTTCAAAGGGGAAAGGGCCCTGACAATGCACGGGATTTGGAAAAGAGCTATGAAGTGCGCCTTTGACTCTGAATTGCCAAATGGAGCCCCATTCCAGAAATGGTTTCTTTGTGCAGCCTGGGTTACCATGGCCAGATCTGCTTCCCGTGCTCAGGGCCAGAGAGGGACTGGGTGGGCACAGGCAGGGTTGTGGCTGTGGCTGGTATTGTGGCTGACCCAGCCTCCTTTGGTCCTTCCCAAGCTGGGCCTGTGCAGGTGGTGGCAGCAGAGGTGTGGGCGCTCCTCAGGGCCATCTCTGGCAGCCCGTGGACCAGAGTAGGGAGGTGAGATATGTTTTCCTTGGTCTGGAAGCCTGTGCCAGGTAATAGGATAGGGATCTTGGTATCCCAGCAGTCTTGTCTCTTCCCTTGTTTTCGTCTGGAGCACAGCTTTTCTGCAGCCCACATGGGGAGGTCTGGCCTCTCTGCAAGGGACTATGTCCTTGGTGTTATTTATTGTTGGGCCACCCCTTTGGAGGCCTCAGTGTCTCTCACCAGACTGTTCCTACCCTGTCTTGGGCTGAGAGCCAAGGCTATAGAAGTGATACTGACCTTCAGGACAGAAGGCACCAGTGTCTGAGAGGGGGATAACTCCTGGAAGGGTGTTGGAGCTGGTTTCTGCTGGACTGTATGCATGCCTACTGAATTCCCTGGATCTTCCTGCACTTCACTGATGAGGAGGGGTGTGTTCAGACCTGGGTTGCCTGATTTGAAGCAGCAGTGCTGGGCAATGTGCCAGTAAGTGAGCCTGCATTTGCAATGCAGCCCTGCAGGGTAGGACGTGCAGGGCTGGCTGAGAGAGCAGGGACTCCAGCTGTGGTCTCAGTGTGGGGCCAGTTCTGAAATTCTAGGCCCTGATGCTGTCTGTTATCATCAGGGAGGTGGGTGGAAACAACTCTAAGGCCCCTGCTAAAAATGGTCCTACCCAGGGAGCACCTCTCTGGTTCCAGGTGTAGCCTGGGAAGCACTGAGTAGCAGGAGGTGGGAGGAAGGCCATCTTTTCTACATATCATTGTGTGCCTGCCCAGGGCATTTTGGCCTTGGCCATGTTCCTGTTGACCTGGAAGACCTGTAGGTTCTGAGTTCAGGTTGGGCCAGAGGAAAGCAGCATTGGTCTTCTTTTCTTGTAATGCTGCTTTGCTTGCATTGGAAGGTGTCTTCTGGAAGTAGTAGTGATGACGATAAAAATCATCCACTATGGGCTGGGGATTTAGCTCAGTGGTTCTGCCGCCTGCCTTGCAAGCACAAGGTCCAGAGTTTGATCCCTGGTACCAAAAAAAAAAAAATCATCCACTAATGCCTTACTAGATAGTGGCTAGCTTGTCTTAGGAGTCATTTTTGATGATTTAAATCTATATTAGGGCAGAGATAAGATGGTAAATCATTTTAAATGGAAGGAGCATTAAAAATTGGCATTAAATCTGTTTATAGTTATCGTGAGCAGAAATAGGAGTTGCCCTTTAAACCAGAAAGATCTAAATAAGAACTGAATTTTCACATTTTAGTAGTAAATTAAATATCATTAACTGTAGCACAAGAAAAAGAGTGCACACAAAAAAAAGAGTGCACAAATATTATACATTTTCTTTGAAATACAGCCTCCTAGAAAATGGCCATGGGAGTAGCGGCCCAGTGGTTGTGTTTAGAAGCAAGTCTGAACCCTGTCTCCTTGACATCTGAAGTTCAGCACAGCCAAGGCACCAGTACTGATATATTGCTGTTAAGTACAGCCCAGGCTGAATTCAGGTTTCCTGAGCTTTTTTTTTTGGTACCAGGGATTGAACTCGGGACCGACCATGTGCTTGTGAGGCAGGTGGTGGAACCACTGAGCTAAATCCCCAACCTCCGGAGCTTTTAACTAATGTCCTTTTTGTGTTCCAGGATCCTGCCCAGGATCCCACATTATATTTACTCATCTTCTTAGGCTCTTCTTAGCTGTTGCAGTCTCTTGTTTATGACCTTGACAATTTTGAGGTGCAGTGGTCTAGTATTTTGCAGAATGAACCTCATTTGGGATTTGTCGCCTACTTTTCTCATGTCCAGACAGAGGTCATGGGTTTTGGGGAGGAAGACCACAAAGATAAAGTGCTATTCTCATAGTTTCACATCATGTCATTAGTACATATTATCAGTCTGATGTATCACTATTTTTTTTTTTTGGTACCGGGGATCGAACTCGGGTCCTTGTGCTTGCGCAGCAGGCGGCCAAACCACTGAGCTAAATCCCTGGCCCTGATTTATCACTATTAATGTTGACCTTAATCACCTGGGAGAGGCAGTGTTTGTCAGGACTGTCCACTGTAGTTATACTTTCCCCCTTTTCCCCCTCTTCAGAAGCAAGTCAGTGTCCAGTCACTTAAAGGATGGGAGTTACACACTCCTTCCTTGAGAGTGGAGTGGCTACATAAAGTGGAATTCTGCGTGGGGGATTTGTTTATTTTATTTATTTATTCCTTCCTTCATTTCTTTACCTCAGTATGGACTTATGGGTATTTTATTACTATTATTATTATTATATGCACTTACAGTGAATTTAAATTTATGTTATGCCAGTACCACCACGATCAAGATTTTCTTAAAATTCTCCTACGTATAGTCTTTTGGCACTAAGCCCCTCTTCCTCCTCCTACCTCTAGCAGCTACTGATCTGTCCTCCATATCTACATTTGTGCCTTTTCCAGAATGCCATACAGATAGAATAGTATAAGATGTAGCCTTTTTGCTTTTGTTTTAATGTTCTATTTTGTTTAGTGCTGGAAATTGAACACAGGATCTTGCATGCTAGGCAAGTATTCTACCACTGGGCTCCATCCCCAGCCCAGTATGTAGTCTTTTGCTAAACAGTTCTCTGGAGATTCATCAGCATTGTTGTATTTATTAACAGTTTGCTCCTTATTATTGCTGAATGGTACTCCATTCGACTTAGGATGGTGATTTGGGTTATTTTCAGTTTGGGCGATTATGGATGGAACTACTATAAATATTTGTGTACAGGTTTTTGTTTGCAGAAATATTTTCATTTCTCTTTAAATATCTAGGGATGGAATTGCACGGTGATGAGATACACGTATATTTAATTTTGTAAGAAAGCCAAGCTGCTTTTCAGAGTGCATTCTCACCAGTGTATGAGAGTTCCAGTTGCTTCACATTCTTGTCAGCACTTGGTTTCATTGCGTGTTTTTTTTTCCCTTCCTAATTTTAGTCATTCAAATAGATGTGTAGTGGTATTTCATTATAGATTTAATTTGCATTTCCCTAGTGGCTAATGTTGAACATTTTTTTGTGCTTATTTGCCATCTGTAGGTCTCCTTAGGTAGAATGTCTACTAAAGTTGTTTGTGCATTTTTAATTGGCTTATTTAGTTGCAGAGTATTTTTTAAATGAAGTATAATTACATACAGTAAACTGCACATATTAAAAGTGGTAGTTTGACAGTTTTTGACACTTGTGACACCAGCCCACGCTCACTATAATGAGCATGCCCATTGTCCCTGAAGTTTCTTCCTGCTCCTTTGTGCACACCTCTTCTCCCCCTTCCTGCGCTTCCTTTCCCCAGGTCCTGATGAATCTGCTTTTCCATCACTCTAGGTCCAGTAGCATTTCCTAGAATTTTATATAAATAGAATCACAGTATTTATTCTTTTTTGGCTTCTTTCACCCAGCATGATTATTTTCAAATTCATTCACATTGAAGTGTGGATGGTTCAGATTTCCTACTTTTTTTACAGTAGAATGTGGATATATCCCATTGTGTGGATATACCACTCACTGTTTGTTCATGTGTTGATGGACATTTGGATAATTTCTAGGTTGGGACTTTTTTTTAAGAAAAAGACCAAAATTTATTAAAAAATGGTTGGGCCATTTTATAATCCAGTCAACAGTGTATGAGTTTCAGTTGCTTCGCATATTTTCCAACAATTGGAATGATCAGGCTTTTCAATTTTAGCTATTCTGCTAAGTATGTATTGGCATTTTAATGTAGTTTTTAAGGGCACTTTCCTAATGACAAAAACTTTTGAATGTGTTTTTGTGTTCTTATTTAGCATATCTTTTTCTGTGAAGTGTTTGTTCAAATATTTTGCCCATTTTAATTTAATTTTATTTTCTGTTTATTTTATTACTGCATTTCAAAAATTCTTTATATTCAGTGTACAAATTCTTTTTCCTTTTTGTGGTACTGTGGCTCAAAGCCAGAGTTTTGTGTTTGCTACCATGTACTCTACCATTAAGCTATACCCTCAGTATACAAATTCTTTACCAGATATGTGATTTGAAAATATTTTTCCCTTTTTGAAAATTGTCTATTTGTTTCCTTAACAGTAGCTTTTTTTGGTTTTTTTTGTACCGGGAATCGAACTTGGATCCTTGCGTTTGCATAGCAGGCAGCGAAACCACTGAGCTAAATCCCGGGCCCAACAGTAGCTTTTAAAGAGAAAAATTTTCTAATTTTGTTGAAGTTGAGATTGTTTTGTTTTGTTGTATTGGGGATGGAACCCAGGGGTTTCACACTGAGTTATATCCCCAGTCATTTTCATTTTTTATTTTTAGACAGGGTCTAACTAAGTTGCCCAGGCTGGACTCAAATTTGCGGTCTTTCTGCTTCAAGTTCCCAAGTTGTTGGGATTATAGGCATGTGCTGCTACATCCAGTCTGACTAAAAAATCATGAATGGATATTAAATTTTGTCCAAAGCTTTTTTGGTATCAATCAATATGATTTTTTTTCTTCAGCATGTTAATATGATGGTTTATACAAATTAGCTTTTTAAATATTGAATTAGCTTTCCATCTTGAGAAAATATAATTGGTTCATGGTATATTATTTTTATACATTGTTGGATTTTATCTTCCATCCTTTGAAGATTTTTATATCTATATTCATGAGTGATACTGGTTTGTAGTTTTCTTGTACTGCCTTTGTCTGTTTGGATATTATGGTGGGGTAGTACTATATTAGCCTCATAGGATTAGTTAGGAAGGTTCTCTCTTTTTCTGTTTTCTGTAAGAAATTGTATAGATTAAGTGTTATTTCTTCTTTATATGTTTGGTAGGATTTGCCAGTTAAGGCATATGAACTAGAATGGTGTTTTGTTTTGCTTTTGCAAGGATTTGAACCAAAAGTGCAGGCTGATGTAGCTCAGTTGTAGAGCATTTGCCTAGCATGTGTGTGGCCCTGGGTTCAAATCTTAGTACCACGAAACAAAAAACCCTGAAAGTACAATTCCTTTAATTAATATGGGGCTATTAGGTCATCTTTTGTATCACTTATTCTGAAACTTTCAACTTTCGTTTTAGCTAAATTATTGACATTATTTACATTGAAATGTTCATATTTTTTATTACCCTTTTAAATATTTCTTGTGTCTGATAACCCTTCTTTAGTTACTGTAATTTCTTTCTTTTTGTCATTGTCACTACTGCTAGAAATTTATCAGTTAAAGAACCAAATTCTACTTTTGTTTATTTTTCCCTATTGTTATACTATTCTCTGTTTTATTTATTTCTGCTCTAATCTAATTATTTCCTTCCTTCTACTTGATTTGGACTTATTTTGTGATCCTTTTTCTAGTATCTTAAGGAAGAAACCAGGTCATTGATTTGGAGACCCTTCTTATTTTCTAATGTAAACATTTATTGCCATAAATTTCCCTCTAGGATAGTAACATCAGCAAGATGGATGACTAGAGTTGCCTTTTGCTCACCCCCCCCCCAAAAAAAGAGAGCACAACGAAGAATAAATGATTGTATTCCAACTGGAGTGACTGAGGATCTCTTCTAGAGAAGGGCAAGGAAGTGGCAAGATCCCTGTGGAATACGAACACTCAACGTAGCACCAAAGAGAGGAGAGCAAGTCACCCTCCCTTTCCCTTACAGATCAGCTTGAGGCCAAATGAAGATTTTTAGAAAAAAAAATAACCTGGAGACCTACAATGGTCCCCACTGCTGCTGTAAAAGACTGTGTAAGAGACTCCTGCAGCTCTGTCTCCAGACATAGTTTGAACAGTTGCCTGGTGTTCACAGGGCTGTCCTGCCATAGAGTAGGAGACCACATTGCACACCCTCTACCTATCATGACCGAAGCTGCTGTGGCTCAGTGCTGCCTCAAAACTGGACCTACTGCTAAAGTGCATCTTGCCTTGGGGACTAGAATATTTCCATTCTTGAGACTCTGCCATTATTTCACCATACTCATAGCAGTGTCTGCAGCACCACAACCCTGGCTGCTGAAAACTTAGGCCTAGCAGAAAAACCAAGACCCCATTTTCCAAACCCATATGCTATCCCATTCCCCAGGAAGCAGTTGAACGTGCATAGAAGGAGGTTGGAACTCAGCCAAGGGCCTGATATACCTGGATACAACTGCCTGTGACTTGACAGCCAACCAGGTGGCAGCTCCACTCACTCTGCCCCTTCTGAGCCAGCTGCACAGCAACCAGCCCACAACAATATTACACACCTGAGCGCACCTTGACAGCTGTCGAGGTAGTGACTTCACCCTTCTGGTCATCCCATTGCATAGCTGGGCATCCCACAGAGCCCATGAGTGTGCGTACCCAGCCCAACAACCAACCAGATGACAGCTGCACCTACTGGAGAGTCTGCTACACAGCTACTAGCCTGCACCTCTGTGGGTTCCTGCAGCCATTTAAGTAGTTTGTTGGGGGGTAGGTGTATCCCTAGCAAGATCATACCATATGACTGCAGTCACAAGCACCCATAGCCTAGACAGCTGACATAGCCATAGCCATCTGTGATGAAGATTATAGTTGAAGAAATTACACAGAAACCACACAACTGTCCACTCAGAATCAAAGCTAACATACCATATCAAACTGACATCCTGGAACCTATCCACAGGAAAAAGTTTCCTTGCATGCTGGAGGCGGGGAGGGTGATGCTTCAGAAAATTGGAAAAGGCAATTGTTGCATTAGGTGCACAGATACCACATATGAATACAGGAAACTTGAAAAAAATAATCTTAAGCTCAGTGAGATACAAGAGATATGGACAATTTAATAAATTTAAGAGTGTGTTGGGGCTGGGGATTTAGCTCAGTGGTTTTGCTGCCTGCTGCGCAAGTGCAAGGACCCAAGTTTGATCCCCAGTACCAAAAAAAAAAAAAGTGTGCTTCATGGTTTAAATGAGATATTTGACAGAGATAGTTATTAAAAAAGTCCAAATAGAAATCTCACAGGGGCCAGGGATTTAGCTCAGTGGTTCTGGCACCTGTCTCACAAGTGCAAGGTCCCAAGTTCGATCCCCAGTACCCCCAAAAAAGAAATCTTACAGCCCAAGAATTCAGTGAGTGAAATAAAGCCACAACAGAGTAGATCAAACAGAAAAAAAGAATTGCTGAACTTGTAGACATTAGAATTAATCTACGCAGAAGAAAAGAAAGATAAAAGAATGTAAGAGTGTAAAAAGCTATGATATCTACGGGACACCATTAAGTGAACAAATATTCTAATATACGAGTTTCAGAGGGAAGATAGATGGAGAAAGACACAAAAGGCATATTTAACAAAATAGTAGCTGAAAATTTCCTAAGTTTTGGAAAAGTTACGGACATTTAATCTATCAAAGAACTATTATATTGAACCCAAAGAGGTATTCTCCAAGGCACATTGTAGGTAAAATGTCAAAAGTGAAAGACAAAGAATTCTGATAACAAAAGGAAAAGATCAAATCACGTATAAAGGAATCTACATTAGGATAACAGCAGATTTCTCAGCAGAAACATTGCAGGCCAAGAGAGAATGGTATAATACACTGTAGAGTGCTGGAAAACAAAACTACCAGCCGAAAATGCTGTACCTAGCAAGTCTTAAGAAATACACACGAAGGGCTGGGGATTTAGCTTAGTGGTTCCAACGCCTGCCTTGCAAGTACAAGGTCCCGAGTTCAATCCCCGGTACCCTCCCCCACCAAAAAAGGGCTGGAGATGTAGCTTAGTTGCAGAGTGCCCCTGGGTTCAATCCCCATTACCAAGAAAGAAAAAAAAAGGTTTTAAAACATGAAATTGGAAACACAGCATGACAAAACCTCTGGGATACAGCAAAAGCAATACTAAGATGTTAATAGCAATAAATGACTGCATCAAAAAGATAGAGGGCCGGGGATGTAACTCAGTGGTGCAGCGCCTGCCTGGCAAGTGCAAGGTCCTGAGTTCGATCCCCGGTACCACCAAAAGGAAAAAGGTAGAAAGATATAAAGTAAACCTAACAATGCAACCAAGCAACTATAAAAGCAAGAACAAACCAAACCCAAGATTAGTAGAAAGATAGAAATAAAAAATCAGAGCAGAAATAAATGGAATAGAGACAAAAATATACAAAAGATTAATAAAGCAAAATGGTTTTCTTGTTGTATTTTTAAGAAACAATGTCTGGAAACCTTTAGACTAAGGAAAAAAGAAAATACCCAAATAAAGCAGGCAAAAAAGGAGACATTACAGTTGATACCACAGAAACACAAAGGATCATTAGAGACTATTATGAATAACTGTCTACCAACAAATCTGAAGACCTACCAGAAATAGATGGATTCCTGAACATATATAACCAACCAAGAGTGAAACATAGAGAAATAGAAAATAAGCAGTGAACTTTAATCACTAAGGAAAAAAATCTCATAACAAGGAAAAGCCTGGGACTGGACAGCTTCATTGCTGAATTCTACCAAACCTTTAAAGAAGAACTAACTCATTTCTTCCCAAACTATTTCAAAAAATTAAAAGGGAGAGATTTCTTTCAAATTTATTCTATGAGACCAGCATTACCCTGACACCAAAACCAGACAAGAACAAAAATATGTAGAGAGAACAGTATCTCTGATATGGTTGCAAAAATTCTCAGCAAAATTCTAGAAAACAATATAATAGCACATCAAAAAGATGACATACTACAATAGAATAGGATTTATCCCAAGGATGTGAGACTGGTTCAGTGTATACACATCAATGAACGTGACGGTCTGAGGACACAATTCAGTGGTGGAGTGTGTGACTAGCATCTGTGAAGCCTGGGTCCAGTTCCCAACACTGTAAAAAGAAAAAAAAATCAAATGAATAGAATGAGAGGCAAAGACCAGATAGAAACAGCATTTAGTAAAACTCAACATCACTTCATAATAAAAATTCAACAAATTCGGTATAAAAGGAACATACCTCAACACTTTTGGCACGGTTAAGGCCATATATGACAAATCAGTAGCTAACATACTCCATAGGTAGAAGTGTTTATTCTAAGATCTTTAATAAGACAAGGATGCCCACTTTCATCACTCTTATTCAACATACTAGTAGAAGTCCTAGCCAGAGCAGTTAAACAAGATAAGAAATAGAGGGGATCCAAATTGGAAAGGAGAAAACTATCCCTATTTGTGGATGACTTGATCTTTTATATGGAAAACCTAAAGACTACCAAGAAACTTAGAACTGATGAATGAATTCTATAAAGTTGCAGAATACAAGATCAACATACAAAAATCAGTATTTCTATGCCAATTATGAACTTGATGTAAAAGAAATCAAGAAAACAGTCCCATTTATAATAGCTACAGAAAATCCCAGAATACCTAGGAATAAATTTAACCAAGGAAGTGAAAGAACTCTACAATGAAAACTATAAAATATGGATGAAAAACATTGAAGAGGATCCTGCAAAATGAAAAGACATTTCATATTCATCGCTTAGAAGGATTAATATTGTTCATAGTTTCTTACCCAAAGCAATCTGTAGATTCAGTGCAGTCCCTATCAAAATGCATTGGTATTCTTCATAGAAATAGAAACAAATACTAAAATTCGTATTAACTACAGAAGCCCTTGAATAGCCAACCACTCCTGAACAAAAAGATCAAAGTTAGAGGCATCATAGCACTTGATTATTTTACAATATACTACAAAGTTGTAGTAACCAATAGTGTGGTACTGGCATAAAAACAACCAGTAGGGCCAGGGATTTAGCTCAGTGGCACCGTGTCTGCCTCACAAATGCAAGGTCCTGAGTTTGATTCCTGATACCAAAAAGCCCAAAACAAAACAAACAAACAAAAAACCCACAACCAGTAGAATGGGAGATAATATTTGCAAACTGTTTATTTGATCAGGGGTTAATATCCAGAATATGTAAGGTACACAATAGCAAGAAAAAAAATCTGATTTTAAATAGGCAAGTCATCTAGATAGACATTTCTCAAACGAAAAATAACTATACAAATGTCCAAAACATACGTATATGACTAAAATCAGGGAAATGCAAATCAAAACTACAAGAGATACTGTCTTACTCTAGTTAGAATGGCTATTATCAAAAAGACAAAATATATTGGGATGGGTACAAAGAAAGGGGCACTCATATCTTCTTGTTAGGAATGTGAATTAGTACAGCCATTGTGGGAAACATTGTGCAGCATTCTGAAAAAAAACTAGAAATACGGCAACCATATGATCCAGCAGTTTCATTACTGGATATATATCCAAATGAAATGAAACCAGTTTATTAAAATTGGTACTCCCCTGTTGCAGCACTGTTCACACTAGCTACAATACGAAAGCAACCTAAGTGTCCACTGAAGGAAAGATGGAAAAGAAGTGTGGTATATGTCCTTAACAAAATATCAGCCATAAAAGAATAGAATCCTGGGCAGGGGATTTAGCTCTGGCACCGCACCTGCCTCGCAAGTGCAAGGTCCTGAGTCCGATCTCCAGTACTCCCCCCCCCCCCAAAAAAAAGAATAAAATCCTGCATTAGTGGCACATGGATAAGCCTGGAGGACATTATGCTAAGTGAAGTAAGTCTGATATAGAAAGACATTCTGCAGGTTCTCATTCAAATGTAGAAGCTAAAAAAGTTGGTCTCATAGAAGTGGAGAGTAGAATAGTGATTACTAGAGCTTAGGAAGGGTGAGAGGGAGGGAGGTGGAGAGACGGTAGTTAATGAGTACAGGAGTGCTGCTGGGTAAGAGGACTAACTTCTTTTTTTTTTTTTTTTGGTACCAGGGATCGAACTCTGGTCCTTGCGCTTGCGAGGCAGCCAGTAGAACCACTGAGCTAAATCCCCGGCCCAACCCAAGGACTAACTTCTAATATTCTGTAGCACTGCAGGGTACTGGTTGACAACAATTAATTGTATATTGCAAATAGCTTGTAGGGAGGACATTGAATGTCAATGCAAAGAAATGATAAATGTCTCAGGTGATGGATATGCTAATTACCCTTATCTGGTCATTATAGTATACATATATCACTGAACCCTATAAATATGTGTAATTGTATTGATTAAAAATAAAAATGTATATAAGAAAATTCTCTTTTTTGTGGATCTGGTGATCAAACCCAGAGCCTTGTACATGCTAGACAAACACTTTACTACTGAGCTACAACTCCACCCAGAAAATTCCCAGTAAGCTCTGCTGTAGCTACCTTCTACAGTTATTGATGGATGCTATGCTCTTTTTTATTCAATTCAGGATATTTTCTAATTTCCTTTGAGACTTCCTCTTTGACACATTGATTATTTAAAAGTGTTTAATTTCCAAATATTTGCAGATTTTCCAGGTATATGTCTATTATTAATTTCTAGTTTAATTCTTTATGATCAGAGAACATACTTTGTATGCTTTGGGTCTTTAAAATTTTTTCAACTTTATTTTATGACCCTGGATGTGATCTATCTTGGAAATGTCCCACATGCATTTGAGAAGAATGTGTGTTTTCTTTTGAGTGGAGTGTTCTGTAAGTGTCCACTAGGCCAACTAGGTAGATAGAACCACTCAGGTCTTTGTATGACTTTCTGGCCATTGTTCAATCAACTATTAAGTTTCCAACTATAATTGCTTATCTATTTCTGCTTTCAGTTCTTTCAATTTTCCCTTCATGCATTTTTGAATTTTTCTTGTTAGCTAATATATATTCACAACTTATGGGCCGGGGATTTAGCTCAGTGGTTTTGATGCCTGCTGTGCAAGCGCAAGAACCCGATATTCACAACTTTTATGTTTTCATTGATTAATGCCTTTTTATCATTGTCTCCTTGTCCCTGATAATGTTCTTTATTCTGACATCTACTTTGTCTAATATTAATACATCTATTCAAATTTTTTTTTAAGAATTATCAAAAGGATTTTATTTGATATTTTCAAAGAAAATATAAAGCAAGACATATCAGTATCAAAAGCAAAACTATGATGAGGCCATAATAATTTACATCTGCCTTTGTCTCTTTACTAAGAGTAAACTGGGAAATTGTAGGCCAAAATCTTGCAGAACTTTGTTAAGTCTGTGACTTCCATACCAATTGTGGACGTGTTCATGTGCCCAAGTGGGGACTGTGACTTGTTGATAGTATCTGTAAAATCTTGATAGGGTTCATAAAATGAATTTTGGAGGTATGTGTAGCTAGATTTTCCTGGGAAACTGTTTACTTCATTCAGAAGTTCTGAAGACTCATGGTATTTTTGTTGTCTTCTTGTGCTTTCCTGAGCTAATTCATTGTTCATTAACCCAATCAGCTTGTCTTCTTTTTGTCCTTTTCTCCAGGTTGCAAAGGACTCAGCACTTCTCTCAGTGTGGACTTTTCCTTTTAACTTATTTTGTATCTGATCAACTTGTCTTATTGCAGCGTTTCTTGAATCAACTTTTTGATTGGATGGAGTATGTACGTTTACACTCTGTCCATTAATGGAAAATTCCAGTGGTCCTAAAGGTATTCCACTTGGGTTTAGAATTCTCTTCAGCCTTTGATAGTTTGGCTTTTCATCATAAGCTAAACTATGAACACATGACAAAAACTGGGCTGTTTCACAGCATCTGCCTCCAGATGGAGCCCACTTAAGCACTGACTCAGGAAGCTCATCCAACAGGTTTGTTTGGGCAATCTGGACAGCCACAGGGTCCTTCAGGTTCTGTTCCCAAGGAAGTTTCCCACATAATCACCGCAACATGCAGTAGCCAAGGATTTCAAAGTCACTTCTTCTGAACAGGGCTACTCCCTTGTGGGCATCCAAGCTAGTAAACTCTATTATCCCATTATGGCCTTTTCTAGGATTTTCCTGATACTCTTTGTGGTTCCCATTGGGGCAATATCTGTAGGAAAGTCCACAATCTGCAAGATAAACCTGATCTGGATTTTTATAACCTAAAAGTAGATTTGCTGCTTTTATATCACGATGAACATATTCATTTTCATGTATATATTCTAATACATCCAGCATTCAGAGACCTAGTTGCAGGACAGTTGACTTTTTAAAAGTTCCATGCTGGTCTGAGATCTTCTGTAAATCTATTCCTAATCTTTCCATTACCATAAACCTGTAACTTCTTCCCTTGAATTGTCATACCAGAGCCATAAAACAGAGGAATTCCTAAATAATCAAGTTGTTTGAGTTCTATCCACTTTTTGATAGTCTTTTTTTGAAGCTCTCTGATAAAATTTAAGTTCTGAAAATAATGGTCCATTTTCTTGATATTCCACTTTTATTACATGTCTTGCATCTCTGTCTTGTTTATTTGTGGGGAAAGCTAAATATATCAATCCAAATCCTCCAGAGCAAATCATCTTGCCCAGTACCCATCATTTTCCTTCAGAATCATCTAGAACCTTCCCTTCTGGAAGTGGAACAGGAAGTTTGTATTTCTCATTTCTTCTCGGTGGCATCACTTCCGGCCTCAGAGTCTCCGCCATCCGCCTCCGCCTCCAATTCCTTGAGAAGAAGGCGGGCCTCACCGGGACAGCTGCAGAAGCTGAGTGGCCCCGCCCGGGCCCGGGGGCGGACTGCCCACCAGGCCGCAAGGCCCGATGAGCAGCGGAGCGCCCGCTATAGACCCCGGGGGCAGGAGGCAAATTTCTCTTATTATTTGTATAGTATTATATTTCTTTGAATCTTTTTTTTTTTTTTTGGTACCGGGGATCGAACTCGGGTCTTTGCGCTTGCGCAGCAGGTGGCGAAACCACTGAGCTAAATCCCCGGCCCTGTATAGTATATTTCTTTATACTTGGGTCTTACAATTAACATGCAGAAGCCATTTATGTTTATTATAATAATTGATATTAAAATAATATAATGATATTATTCTTTGTAGGTCTGTCATTTTGCTTTGTCTTTTTCCTCCCTTGTTTTTTCCCCTCTTTCCCCTTTCCTGCCTTCTTTTGAATTATTTGGATATTCTCAAATATCCTAATTTTTCTATTGGCTCCTTGAATATGTGTTAAATTTCCAATGGTTGCTCCAGAGATTATAATGTGCATACTTAACCATTCACAATATTCCTAGAGTTAATATTTTTTATTTCAGATAAAACAGAATCTTACAACCATATAGCTCCCTTTACCCTCCCATCATTATCTTACAGATGTAATGTCTGAAACTTCAACAGACAATTTTATAACATTAGAAGTCATACACGATCACTTAAGAGGTGAAAATGGTCTTTTATATTTACCCATCATTTCTTTTCCTTCCTTTTTTTTTTTTTTTTGGTACTGGGGATCAAACTCAGGACCTTGCTCTTGTGAGGCAGGCACAGTGCCGCTGAGTTAAATCCCTCTACATTTCTTTCTGATATAATTTCTTTTAAGCCTGAGAATTTCATGTAGGTGCACTTGTGCTGGCAAGAAATTCTCTTAGTTTTCACTCATCTGAGAATATCT
>NW_004624747.1:409021-462342 GCF_000247695.1 Heterocephalus glaber | reverse complement strand
TTTTTTTTTTTTTTTTGGTACCAGGGATCTAACTTGGGTCCTTGCACTTGTGCAGCAGGTAGCAAAACCTTCCTTTTTGAAGTTCTACATTTCTTTCTGATATAATTTCTTTTAAGCCTGAGAATTTCATGTAGGTGCACTTGTGCTGGCAAGAAATTCTCTTAGTTTTCACTCATCTGAGAATATCTTTATTTTGCCTTCATTTCCTAATGAATAATTTGTTAAGGTCTTCTAGTATTTTAATGAAGAAGTTCCATTGTTAGTCCATTTTCTGTTAATATAATAAAACACTTGAGGCATGCTTGCTTTATTAGAAAATGAAGTTTACTTAGCTCATAGTTTTTTGAGTTTTTTGTTTTTTTTTTTTTTGGTACCGGGGATTGAACTCAGGTACTTGCGCCTGTGATTGTGAGGCAGGTGGCAGAACCACTGAGCTAAATCCCCGGCCCACTCAGCTCATAGTTTTGAGAGCTGAAAGACAAGACGAGGTGCCCCCAGTGGTTTGACCTTTTTTGAGGAACCAGTGATGGATACCATGGATGGGGTGTGTGTGCAAGGAATGATCACATTGCCAGACAGCTGCCACTAACTTGTAGCTGTGCAACCAGGGCCCATCTTCAAAGCTTCCCCAAGTTTTTGCTGCTTTCCAAATCTGGTAGCTGTTGCTCACTTTTTAGTTTTCCAATATAGATGGTCCCCAATTTATGATGATTCCGTTGAAGATTTCTTAATAGTGTTGCAAAAGCAATACACATTCAGAAGCAGCCCATCCAATTTTGAAATTGGATCTTCCCCCAGGGTAGTGAGGTGCTGGGCAGCAGTCGCAGCCCAGCTCCCAGTCAGCCAAGGGCATCGTGAAGGTAAAGAGCTGCCACTCCACAGTTCTGTCGGTAAGCTAGTATGCTTGGTGGTTTAGGTGCAGTAAGTACATTTTTGACTTGCAGTATTTTCAATTTATCAAGAGTTTATTGAACATAACTTCATGTGTTTGCTTTTTGTATTTTGTCCAAAAATTTTAGTTCCATTCAGCCTCAGAGACAGAGAGAGAGAGACAGAGAGAGAGAGAGACAGAGATATGCTGCAGTGAACTTATTTCATCCTGCCTGGCCAGAACCAGAAACCTTCAGTATAGTTTTTTGTTTTTGAAATGGGGTCTTACGTTTTCCATGCTGTTTTCAAACTCCTAGTCTGAAGCAGTCATTTTGCCTTAGCCTTCCATGTAGCCACAGGCATTTGCCACCATACCCAGAACTCCTCTCCATGTAGGTCCCCCCACCTGCCATACTGGGAATTAAACCCAGGACCTCTGCACTGAGCTACAACCATTGCTCCCCTCCTCCCTTTTTTTAAAAATTTGAGACAGTGTCTTAGTCACTTTCTCATTGCTAGGATAATACCCAACATCCACAATTTGAAGAAGGAGAGGTTTATTTTGGCTCATGGTTGTAGTCTGGTTGGCTGGCTCCACACAGAGGCAGCATGATGGAAGGGTCTAGTGGAAGAAAGCTGCTCATGTCATGACTATCAAGAACTAGAGGGCCGGGGATTTAGCTCAGTGGTTCTGGTGCCTGCCTTGCAAGCGCAAGGTCCCGAGCTCAATCCCTGGTACCAAAAAAAAGAACTATATAAGGGAGAAGCTGGGGAAGGAGAAAAGGAGAAATGTCCTTCCAGGTCACACCCCCAGTGACACCCCCCTTCTGGCCAGCCTCCACCTCCTAACGGCATGTCAGCTGGATTGCTCCCATGATTCAGTCATCTTCCAAAAGCTCCATGTAAGAGTTCATGAGCCTTGGGGGGACATTCTCCATCTAAACTGTAATAGACAGGCGCTAGCTAAGTTGCCCAGGTTGGGCTTGAACTTGCTATCCTCCTGCCTCAGCCTCCCCAAATGCTAGGATTACAGCCTTGTACCATGACCAGCTCCAGTGTAGTCTTAGTTTACATTTCTCCATGAGTGAAGTTATATTTGAGCATCCTTCTATATGTTTAAGAGCCATTGTTGTAGTTTTTTTCTATGAATTATATCTTTTGCCCATTTGTCTTTCCTTAAATTTAAAAAGTTTATGTGTATTTTATTTTATTTTATTTTTTTAAAGTTTATATGTATTTTAAAGATACTAGGTTTTTTCTATTTGACATGAAAAGTTCAAAACATTGTTTATATAGAGTTGTCAATTTTCTTCTATTGTATCTAAATTTTGAATTATAGCAGCCCTTTTCCACAACCAAGTTATAAAGCAATTCTTCCATGTCTTCTATCTAGTATTTGAATAATTTTATTTTTTACGTATTGATCCTAGATTCCATTTCACCTAAGAGTTTTTTGTTTGTTTGTTTGTTTTTGGTACCAGGGATTGAACTTGCGTCCTTGTACTTGTGAGGCAGGCTGCAGAACTACTGAGCTAAATCCCCAGCCCTCCTAAGAGTTTTTTAATAAATAGTTTGTAATTTTTAGAAAGGGAATCTTTTTGGTTTTTACTTTGTTAATTCCTAGTTTCATTTTACTGACATAGGGTCTTAGTTTTACATATTTTTTATTTGTAAAATTGGTATCTCTTTGTGATCAAATATACAAGAAGTTTTTACACATGTCCCGTGTGCCCTGACGAGGAAGGAGTAGGCTCTGTGTCAGAATATAAGTTTCACATAGATTCATATATGTACCCTGTTGTTTCAGTCATTCTCATTGTCCACTTGGTCTGATTGTACTAAGAGCAATATGTCACATTCTCCAATCATTAGTGGGTTTCTCTGATTTCTTTTTTTTTTCTTTCTTTCTCTGATTTCTTGCATCTTCTGTAGTTTCTGCTTTACAAGGATAATATCTCTGTTATGTACTGCATTGGTATGCTATGTCTACATTGTGGATGGCAAAGAACTTCAAAACGTCTAATACTAGTATTTAAACATATACTTTCCCAGTGCTTCAGTTTTTTTATACCTTTGTTCCATCTCTAATTTTAGCCATTTGAAATCACTGTTATTTTTATATTTTTCTTTTTTTTAGAGAAGGAGGATGGGGATTGAACCCAGGGCCTTTGCACTGAACTCTATCTCCAGCTCCCATCCCCTTTTAATTTTTAGACAAGATCTTATTAAGTTGCCTAGGCGGGGTTTGAACTTGTTATCCTCCTGCTTCAGCTTCCCAGTGTGGTGGGATTATAGGAATGCACCACCACACTGGGCTTCCTTTTCAAATTTTTTTTTCCAATACTGGGGATAGAACTCAGGACCTTGAGCTTTTTTTTGGTACGGAGGATCGAACTTGGGTCCTTACGCTTGCGCAGCAGGCGGCGAAACCACTGAGCTAAATCCCCGGCCCAGGACCTTGAGCTTTCAAGACAGGCACTGAAAATTTTTTTCCTTACTGACTTACGTATTCTGAGTCAATGAGTAGATTCTGAGTGTGAGTCCTTTAACAAATGTATGTAGTGTTTTTCTCCCCATCTGTCTGGTTCATTTTTTATTTCCTTGATGTCTTTTATTTGAATTTTAATTTTGAGCTTGACTATAGTTTATTCTTTCCAGTTCTGTGGAGTATTTTACTGTATGAATTTACCAAACTCATTCCATTGTGCAGTTGATAACCACTTGGGTTGTTTCTAGTTGTTAATATGCACAATGCTGCTATAAGGATTCTTGTACGTGTCTTTCTGTGCACATCTGAGAATTTCCCTAGGGTATTTATCTAAGAGTAGAGCTACTAAATCATAAGGTAAATGAGATAGGACCAGGTTGTTTTCTAAAGTGGTTTTTCAGTTTATGCTTCTTCCAGCATGGTAGAGGGGTTCCAGTTGTCCCATATCTTCATCAACATTTGACAGACTGTAATATTTTGCTAATCTGCCAGGAGTGTATTTATATCATAGTATGGTTTTGACCAACATTTCCAAGATCATTAATTAGTTTAAACATCCTTTATGTGTTTATTGGACATTTATGATGATTGTGAAATAGCTGTTCAAGTTTTTGCTCATTTTTCTTTTTTGGCATTTGCTCCCCCCTCCTAGTTTTGGCGTTTGCTTTTTTATTGCACTGATGTGCACTCTGAATATGAGTCCAGTGTGAACTTGTCTATTTCTCCTTCCCCTAGCATGCTGTCATTTTTTTTTTTTTTTTTTTGGTACCGGGGATCTAACTCGGGACCTTGCGCTTGCGAGGTAGGCGGCAGAACCACTGAGCTAAATCCCCGGCCCAATGCTGTCACATTTTTTAACTTACAGAAGAATTGCAAATTACTGTCATAAATACCTGTATACCTTCACCTATGTTCACTAGTTGTTAGCATTTTATAACACTTGCTTTACTTCTTTGTCTGTGGACAATCATAGCTTCCACATCCATGGATTCAACCAGTTATGCCCATTCTAAATATGTACAAACCTTTTTCTTGTCATTCCCTAACCAATGTAGTGTTACAATCATTTACATTGTCTTAGGTGTGATAAGTAATCTAGAAATGGTTTAAAGTATACAGGAGGCCATCGATAGGTTCTGTGCAAATACCACACCATTTTATAGAAGGAACTTGGGCATCTTTGGATTTTGATATCCATAGAGGCCCTGGGATGATGACTGTACACATATGTACACAGAGATTAAGAGAGACATTTTTCTGAATCATTTGAAAAATAGTTACTGACATAATGACATTTCTCCCCTAAACCTTGAAGCAGGCATCTCCTAGGAATAAGGACATTCTTTTTCATAAAATAGCATTATCCTTAACAAGAAAAGTTATAATTCCATATGATCTGCAGGCTACATTCAGATTTTCCAAGATGTCCCAAAAGTGTCCATATAGCCACCCTCTGCCCTTGGTACTAGAAGTTGAACCCAGGGCCTTTGTACATAGCTACTTCTCCAGCCCCTTTTATTTTATTTTTGAGGCAGGGTCTCTCTTAAGTTCCCCAAGCTGGACTTTACTTGCAATTCTCCTGCCTCAGGATTATAAGTGTGTGACACCACACCCGGCTTTATTTTATTATTTATTTTTATTTTTTTTCCAGTACTGGGGATCGAATTCAGGATGTTGCACTTGCGAGGCAGGCGCGGTGCCACCGAGCTAAATCCCTGCCCCCCAGCTTTTCTTCTTTTTGGTACCGGGGATCAAACTCGGATCCTTGCGCTTTTGCACAGCAGGCGGCAAAACCACTGAGCTAAATCCCTGGCCATGCCCAGCTTTATTTTTTTTTTTTTTAATTTTTTTTTTTGGTACCAGGGATCGAATTCAGGACTTTGCACTTGCAAGGCAGGCGGCAGAACCACTGAGCTAAATCCCTGCCCCCCCCAGCTGTATTTTTGATCCAGGATCTAATTTAATATCCAGGCTGTAAGGTTCACATGTTTCATTTAGTTGTGATACCTTTTTAAGTATCTTTTAATATATGAGTTACTCACCTTTTGCTTTTTTGCTTTTGTTGTTTCTTGACCTTTTCCTGAGTCTAAGCCAGTTGTCTTATCCGTTGTCCTATATCTGGATGTGTCTGATTGCTTCCTCAAGGCAGGTTCAGGGTTTTCTTCTTGGCGTGAATACACGAGGATGGCGCCATGACTTCTTATTGCATCACATCAGGAGACAAGTGATGCCTGTTGCTTACTATTGGTGGTGCCAGCTTCTATCAGTTGGTGAAGGTGGTGACAGCCAGATGTCTCAATTGTAAAGGTACATTTTCCTTTTGTGATTAGTAAATAACCCAAAGAATAATATCTTGACACGATGTAAATCTCTTTCCCAGCAACCTTTCACCAGATTGAATTCCTTCTTGCTATCTACTTACAGCTTCAGTTCCCTGTTTTTATTTCCTTACACAAAACACCCATATTTTATATACCTGAATTCTTTGCTCTGCAGACCTAGTTCTGTTTCCTGTTGTTTCTGATGGCTCTCACTCATGGTGCCATGTTTCCTTGTTTGTTTTTGTGATTTGTGACTATACGACTCTGTGTGATTTTGTGGACACCTGGGTGGAAGGTGGGTTCCTTCTGAGAAGACAGACTGAAGTTTGGGGAGCTTCCAAGGTGGTGTGAATTGAGGCTGAAATCTGGAGGCTGGCATCTCTGGGTCCAGGTGTAGTTCTGGTTCAACTTAAGCATGAAGCCTATGGGCTGTCATCTTTATTGAGGTTCTCCTGTGAGACTAGACGCACGCATTCACACATTATGGGAGGGCCGTAAGTGTTGTCTTTGTCGCCCCAGAGGCTGTAAGAACCCAAATTTCAGGTTATTAATGCAGTAGATGTCCTCAGAGAAGGTGCTAGCTGCGGGCTTTGCAGGCCTCACTTGGTTGAGTTCTTGATATAGTATTTTTAGCCTCTGAATGTTTCAATTTTTTTTTGTCAATTTAATGATGCACTGAGGATTTTGGATTTTATTTCCTATCTTATGAACATTTTTATATGTTTTCTGGGTGGAGGAGACATCAGGGTATCCATTTTACTGCAGGTGGCACCCAAGTGGAATACGGAATGCTCAGGACCTTGAGGGCTTGTCTCACACACATTTGTGGTGGTGAGGGCTGGAGGGTCCCATTAGAGGGGGTCCTGCTAGCCTAGGTGGCTTTTCCTGGTGCTGATATACATGAAGGTGGAACCTGGTGAGCTGGGACAGGCAGAGCCAGTGCTCAGAGTATCTCAGGGTGACGGCTTCCCTGTTTTCTCATGCTTCTCAGTTCTTTCTGCTGATTTCTAAACATCCTCCAGTAAGCAGTTGTCCTGTTATGATAAAATGAGAGGCCTTGGAGGTGGGCACTGGGCCATGGACCTTGGAGGCCAGGGAAGTGCCTGGGGCTGACCTGTGCCCAGTGGGTCAGACTAAGGGGTGCAAATGGGTAGAAACCCCAGAAATTGTCTTGGGAAGGGACCTGTTGTCTTTGGGTACTAGCCATTCCCTTGGCCTTGTCTCATCTGCCTTGAATTGCATGTAGGTTCTGTCTGAGCTGACATAGCCTCTATGGGCTGTGGGATGGACTGTGGCAGCATGCTGGGCATATGCGTATCTGCTCTGGCTCCCTTCTGAGGGCCATTGCTTGGGCACCATGGCTGCTATACCTGCCAAGGTGTAAAGGTGGGATGTAACCTGGCCCCAGCTACACACTGGACTGTCTGCATGCCTGGAAGGCTCAGGGTCCCTTTCTGTGGGGATCAGCCTAAGGCCTGCTAGGCTGCTTCTGTTGTAGCATGTTTATTTGTGTTGCAAGGGCCAAGGGCCTCCAGTTCCAAGGCATTTGTAGACCCTCATAGGAAAGGCTGTCAGAGTTAATGCAAATTGTGTCAAAGTTCTTTCTTTTAATTTTTGAATCTGTCTTGCTTTGACATCACAAAGAGCAAGCAGAACCGAAGTTGTGCTCTAGATTAAGTTTCCTGTTCCTTTGCCCTCTGGGAGGAAAAGACAGGGGTAGAGCAGGGCACCATACAGTGATATGGCCAGTGCCATACATGGGCTATACGCAGGGGCTATGGCCTCCACCCTGAGCAACTGGTGCCAGGGGAGATAGGATAATGCAATTATTCTCAATTAGATTAATAAAGAATAATTAGATGTCATAAATCAAGTAATCCTAGGATATTGTCATGGGAAAAATATGTAGGTAGAATTAATTAGTTTTCAAATAAAGTGTTTATTTTAATTGCTTGAAATGATGGAGCCCTTAATTGCTGATGCATCATTCTGGCCTGAGTATTTGGGCTGTTGTAACAACGTGACGGGTTTGTTCCCCGCCGTTCTGGGGAAACAATAGAGGAGAACTTGATTTCATCACCTTACAATGAGCCTTCTGCTGCGAGGTTCTGGAAACTCCCGCCAGGCTGCAGGCAGGTGGCAAGTGTGGGCTGGGCTTCTCGGGCACTGCCTGAGGCCACCTTACTGCGTTTGAGTATGTTTTTATGCATGTATGTATGTGTGTGCATGCCTGTGTGTATGGACATGCATGTGAGTGTAAAAGTTGTGCATGTGCCTCTGTTTCTGCAGGAGTGTGTCAATGTGAGCACATGTATATGTATTTATATGAGTGTGTGCCTGCATGTTTGTATGTATGTGTGTGTGTCTGCATCTGTGACAGTATGCATGCAGGAGTGTGTGTGTATGTGCATATGAGTGTGAGCATATACATGCATGTGTGTGTAAACGTAAATATGTGCCCGTGTTTATGCACATGTACTTGCGTCTGTACTGCATATGGGAGCTTGTGCAGAGGTGGTCTATTGGATTCTGCTGTCTGGACCCATGTGATGAGAGGGACCTCCGACCTGGACTTAGTGCTTTCCTGCTGGGTTAGGTTAAGGTGCTTTAGCTGGGGTGCTACCGGGAATCGAACTTGGGACCTTGCACTTGAGAGGCAGGTGGCGGAACCACTGAGCTAAATCCCCGGCCCTGGGCTGCCTTCTTGACTCCTTGTGGAGCTGGGGCCTGCAGGCTGTATTTGCAGGCACAGCTTGTATAGGCAGTCAGTGGCTTCTGAGGGCCCAAAGCTGCCCCTTTGAACTTGCCCTCCAGGTTAGCCTGCCTTGAGGCAGTGCTTTCAGTGGACCACAGCAGTGGCATTCGTCTGAAGAACATTGTAGGCTTGGGTCTTCTCCTGAAGGAAGCCACCCTTACATTTGGGGAGAGTTTGTCATCCTTTAGCCAAAGGTCAGAGGGCCTAGTTGGCTCACTCCTCCTTCCCAACCCCATAAAAAGAAAAAAAGAAAAAAAGGATTTGGCACTTTGTAAAGTGCTTTTATAGTGACTTCCTCATTCTCTTTGAAAGCCCTTGAGAGTGGCAGGGTCCATTGATGGTGTGGCTACCTGAGTCTCTCACCAGGAACAGTGTACTCTTGCCCTGAAGTCAGAGCCAAGGCCCCTTCCTAGGCCTGTCCCTGTTAGCACTCGCACTAGGTCACTAGGATCTAGGCCCAGCCCTAGTCTCACCTCAGTGGCATAGGTGCAGACCTTGTTGGCACAGTCCACCCTGCATATGCCCTTGTGGTCTCCAGGGAGCCTGGCTTGGGCTGCTGCCTGCTCCTCCATGCTCTGTGCTATTTGGAGCCCACTCCTCCTTTTCTTATGAAAAGAGAGAGAAGACAAGGGGGTGGGTTGGCTTTAGGGGGAGGCAGCAGGGCTTAGAGGTGGAAGGCATGGCTGGAGGGGGTCCCCAGGGATGAGCTGTGCACTAGAGAAGCCTTCATCTCTCCTGCCTCCACACCTACTCTTTGTTGCATGTGGCCTTGACCTGTGGCCCCTTCTCCCACATCCCATAGCAGCCTCTGGGCCAACATTCCTTTCTGGAGGAATGCTTCCTGTCTTTTTTGATCCTGTTCTTTTACTAGCTGTGGTCCTTCTGGTGGTTACAGCTGCCACCCAGTTGGACAGGCTTGTCCCCACCCTCCTGTGTATATGATGCAGTTGGGTTGATTGGGAACTGTCCCACAGCCCACTGGTAGAGACCCAGGACAGGCTGTAGCAGCCCCAGACTGTCTGCCCCTCACCTTTTCCTCTGCAACTTCAGCCTAGCACATGGCCAACTGGAAATGCTCCCAGCTACTGGGGCAGGTCACTTCTGGCTCTGGGGACACCTTGTTTGTCAGAACAGCCACCTTTAGGACTGAGTTGGCATAAGGGCCTCTGCAGAGTTGAGTGGGTGAGGTGGGTTCAGAGTGGACCCTGGAAGCTTCTCCATTTGAAGGGACCCCAGCAAGTCCCTTTGTGACAGTAGCCCTGTGAGGAGCAGCCAGCTGTTCTACACCTTGGAGCACACAGGCTCTAGAGCACTTCAGGCCTGAGCCCTGGACCTAGGCTAGATCACTCAGCCATTTCATGCCTTAGTTTCCCCAATGTCAGAGGGTGCCACCTCCTCACAGGGTGGTTGTAACAATTAGAAATTGTGATGGTGAGTGCAGGCCTAAGATCCAGCAGGGGTGTTTACAGCAGAGGTGAGGAGGGGGCACTTCTTCAGTTCCCCTGGGGCCGCATGTGGTTCCTAGCACCCAGCATTCCCGCCATCTGTTGAGCTGATGGCAGTGCCCACTCAGGGCTGGTTCTGGAGCAGAGAGCAGCCCAGCCTGACCCCTGGCTTCCCGCTCCCCAGCTAGCCATGGACCCCAAGTGGCAGCATGTCCTGACACTTTTTTACCACACTGCATGGAGAGGTGAAGAAGGGTTCAAGGAAGGGAGGAGATTGGATTCGCCAGAAGAGCACATAAGGTAGGGCTCTTGAGGGAGGGAGGCACTGGAGCAAGGGCTGGATGGGGTAGGGCTCAGCCTAGCCTGGAAGCAGGACAAGCACTGCCAGCATGCAGGAAGTGGAGCAGAGAAACACTAGTGTGGACAGCAGGAGTGGGGAGGCAGAGGGCACAGCTGGTATAAGGAAAAGATGATTCAGAGACACATGTTAAAGCACTGCAAGGAAAACGTTACTCAGGCCATTGTGGTGGTACTGGGACCACGGCAATGAGGCTTTGAAATGGAGGAGGAACATTGGGCTCAGCTCTTGAATACAGCATGGACAAATGGAAATTTAGTCAAGAAACCAAGGGGCTTCAGTGTACAGCAGACATCAGGAATGAGGGGGATTCTGACTAAAGGCAGGGCCAGGTGATCAGAGACATCACGCACCCAATCAGATATTGAGGGTAAGCAGAGTTTTTACTAAAACTAGATTTTACAAAGAAGTCCATATATGGGCCTAGGAGAAGGTTCAGACATTGAATTAAGTTTGGTGAAGCAAAGAATCTTTTCCTGAGAATTTCTTTCTTTCTTTTTTTTTTTTTTGTACCTGGGATCGAATTTGGGTCCTTGCGCTTGCACAGCAGGCACCGGAACCACTGAGCTAAATCCCCGGCCAAAGCAAAGAATCTTTTGCCGGGGGAGTAGGGGGCTGCTGGAGATGGAACCCAGGGCCTTGTGCATGTAAAAGAGCACTGAGCTACATTCTTAGACTCAAGCAAAAGAACTTCACCAGCACTGGACAAGAAGCCCTGAAGGCAGCATGTGGCTCTGTGCAGGGCACCCAGTGCCAAAGTGGCCAGGGGTAGGTGTGGATGCCATTGTACCGGCCCAGGGAGGGTAGAGGTTGGCAAATGGTAATACCAGTGAGGTGCAAAAGCCCATAGGTGGAATGGGGGTTGTATGGAGGGTTCACAGATTTCCATCAGGAGCAACGACCAGAAGAGGCCTATTTGGGAAAGGGTGAGCACCTCCCTCTTGGCTGGGCCCCCATGGCCCATGCAGCGAGCTGATTCTTAGCCACAGGACCATTGAGCACTTTTGCAGAGCAGGAAGTCTCCCTTCCTCCAGGAGAAACAGGGCCAGGGGCACTGATTGGGTCAGGGTCCCAAATGCCTCTGCCCAGGCTGCCTCCCTGGAGGAGGACAGATGGCTCTTGTCACTCATGTGTCCTTCCTTGGTCCCCAGGTGACTGCACCCTGCCTAGCATGGCTGTTCCCCTCCCCCTGCCACCGCCAGGCCCCCAGTTTGTTCTGCGAGGCACACAGTCAGCAGTGAATGCACTGCATTTCGGCGGAGGAGCCCAGGCCCAGGGGCGCCAACTTCTCTTCTCAGGGTGAGTAGCAGTTGCCTCAACCTGAGCCTGGGGATGAAGTCAGAGGGTTGTAGGGCTAGCACAGAGCCCAGAACTCATTTAGGGTACAAGCATAGAGTTTCGAGGCGCCTGTCCCTTGTGCTTGCTGTCCTTTCAGGACTGACCCCCTTGGAGAAGCAGGGACACATGCCCCTTTGTTGGAGACTGTGTAGCCTACATTCAAGTGGCAGGGCTCTCCTTCCCCTCTGGAGCAGCACTTGGTGCCTAAGTTCCCCACCCAGGCTCCCAAGGGTCTTGCCACTCACCTTCTCTGGAGCAGCCAGTTTTATCCTTGATTCATAGTTAGCGCTGTTGACTATTAACCTGAAACCTCTAGTGGTCAAAATGCCCTCATTGCCACGTGTGTGGTGTCTGGGTGGGGCCCAGGGCAAGCTTGGAGTGTCCACCTGACTCTGGTGCCTGCTCCTGACCTGTGCTGGGCTCCTCTCAACAGGTCTCAGAGTGGTCTTGTTCATATCTGGAGCCTGCAAACACGGAGAACAGTTGCAACCCTGGATGGCCATGGGGGCCAAAGTGTAACTTGGCTGCAGATGCTACCCCAGAGCCACCAGCTTCTCAGGTATGTCACAGCAGCACTCATTGAGGTCCTAAAGCAGCCACTTCCTGGCCTCCAATGGGAGTCAGGAGCACCCCAACACAGGCCCTTGTAACTACACCTGGCTGCCAGGGTGAAATAGGAGACTTGAAAGGTCAATTGAAAAGAATGAAAAAAAGAAAGGTCAAGGGGCAGCCAGCCAGTTTGGTTGCCACATGTGGAAGATACTAGGATAGCCCCTTATCCTCAAGGAGGTGAGCAGAGCCAACATCTTCTGGCTTTACCATCTTCGCTGAAGCCTTTATTTGCTCCAAGGCAGGGTTGGAGGGTGCCACCTCAGGAGGCTGGAGTGCTGGGGCTGGTAACATCTGAGGTGACTTCTACCAGCCCAGGTGTGACATGTCAGGGAAGGCCAGGCTTCATGGAGGGCACTTGGTTGTGGCTTTGAGGTGGGCAGAGATGATGGGCCACAGGCTGGGGGAGTGGAATCAAGTATAGGCTCAGACCAAGAGCCTGGGGGGAGCCAAGTGGACACAGCAGGCCACATCTGAAAGCTAGAGTCCTGGCTATGTATCCCTTTCTGGATTGTAACTGCCCACTTGACTCACTCAGTGGTTTGCTTCAGCTTCTGAGTAGGTGCAGCAATGGGGCCAACTCCCTGCCTGTGGCCCTGCAGCATCTCCTGTGTTTCTGCCCAGCCAGGTTCCCTCCTCTAAGGCTCTGGTTCCAATATGAGAGACTATGTGCTGTGTGTGTGTATGTGCGTGTGTGTGTTCTGTACCCTAAAAATCACTTGTGCATCTTGTCTAGACTGCCCTCAAGCTGAAAGGGCCCACTGGGGGATGACCCTTCCCCATCAAAGTGCTCACTAACCCAGCCTCTGTTTATCTTAAGAGTGGGTTTCTGGTACCCTTGGCCTTTCCCAAGGCAGTGTGTACAGGTGCTGTGCTGGCCACCCACCCTCTAACTGCTGAGAAGAGTCTGCCAAACGGTACATGAATGCCTCTTTCCACAGCCTATGCTTCAGTTGGGGCAGGGAGTTGTCACTCCAGTGAGACTACATAGGTTAAGGCCATAGAGAGTCCAACTTGGGAGTGTCATGAGGGGCCACGAGAGACCCAAGGCTGGGCAGCCTGCGGTGATCCTGAGGCAGGAGCATCCCTTGGTAGTTTCTGGGGTTGTGTTCTGGCATTGTCACTGTGGCCTTGTGGAGGTGACAGGCCCAGGGACATCAGATGGGTCAGGAAGGGGCAAATGGGTAAGAGGCTTCTCTGCTTCCCATGGGGAGAGGGAAGGATAGGGCATGGCAGGGATGGGGAGGGTGTGCAGGCAGCCAATAACAAGTCCTCTTACAGGGCTACCTGGCTGCCAGAGCAGGGTATTGTCCTCAGTCATAGCAACATTTGCCCTTCTTGGGGACTGCTGCTGCCAGCTCAGAAACCAAATCAAAGTGCCACTTCCCTGAGCAGTCTTTTCCCCCCACAGATTGCTTATGCTTCCCTCCTGGGTCTTGGCACCCTTCATGTTCAGGGCATTTCTGTGATAGGCCTGTCCTCCTGTTCTAGACTCAGACCCTGAGACACCCGAGTGCAATGGCATCTAGTCCCTGGATGACAGGATTGTTTGTCCCCTGATGGTCTGTAGAGGACTTTTGTGCCAGACTCACGTGGTGCCACCACCCAGAAGATGGCTGTTGGGGGCTGAGGGACCAGAGTTGTCCAGGAGGGCAGTGGCTCTGACCCTGCGTGCTTGTGGAGCCTTTACTGAACCTTACCTCCTTGCCCTCGGCACAGAGGGCTCTGTGTGGTTTTGGTGTTTCCTTAATTGTCAGAGTAGACATTTCTAAATACCCCCACTGAGCCAGTGGCGCTCAAATTACCATTTGTAAATGTTCCCAAGTTTTCAGCTGAGAGGCCTTTAAGGACCTCCTGCTCCTCCAGGGGCCAGACACCTGGGTGGCCTTGAGCAGTCCTCTGGGTTGCACAATGGCAGGCCTGGTGTGGGAGGCACACTCAGAGGGCAGCCTGGGGCAAGCATTTTGTGATGTCTCCTCTCGCAGCCAGGATGGTGCTGCAGAGGCCTCTCTCCAGCAGGCTCAGCTGTGGGTCAGGAGGCCTTGGATGGAAACTGCAGGTGTGGAATTCCCAGGTGCATTTACATTGCACTGAACACTGTAGTCTGTGAGGCTACCTCCACTCGGCCTGTGTTCAGCTGTGTTTGAAAGCCACATCTCTCTAAGTGGCCCTTGAAGGAGGCTGTGTGCTTTCAAGTCTAGGAAGGGATAGAGGATCCCCAACTCCACCTACACCTGTGCCATACAGCCTCTTTGACAGGGCTTTTTTTCCCTTTTTCAGTGTGAAATATAACATACCGGTACTTACAGAAGAGTGCAAGTATGAGTGTGCAGACTGTTGCATTATCACAGAGGGAGCACCTGAGCAACCATCTCCTGGGCGAGAAGGGTAGCATTACCAGCTCCCCAAATCCCCCAGCATGACCTGCCACCCTCACAAGTGCTACCCACCCTCCCCAGAGGTAGACGGTGGCTCTATGCCTTGTTCTTGCTTTACTGTCTTAATATTTGTCTCAAAAAAGCAGAGGCTAGTTTTATCTTTTTTTTATTTTCTTGAGAAAAATGAAACCGTAAGAAAGAATCCCTTTTGCTTCTGACTTTTGTCTCTCATTCCAGTCTCTACAAGGTCCATTCAGTATGTGTAGCTACAGCTAGTTGTTTCCTGTGTGGTACCCATTAGTGCGTTTGCATCGGGTTGCCCACTTGGGGCTGTTGGACAGAGTTGTCAGGAGGACTCATCTGAGTCTCCTTGTGCCTAGAGGTACACATGTGCACCTAGGTGCAGGTTGGGCCCCCGAATCCCGAGCTGGGATGTTTGGGCCACAGTGCTTGTGTACATTGGATTTGTCAGCAGCAGACACCGACCTGCACCTCCCAAAGCCGGTGTGCCCCTGCCTACTTCACCCCTATACATGGGCACTTCTGAATGTGCTTGATTTGAGTTTTTTCTAATCCCAGTGGACCCTTTTCTTATGTTTGTCAGCCACTTGGAGAAACTATCTTAAATACCTCTTGGTTTCTTGTCTATTCCTCTGATTGACTGCCTTTCTCTTACAGAGATAGAGTTCTTTTTAATATTCTGGATATGATGGATATTTTTATATTTCATATTATTCCTCCAGCATTGATGGGTTGCATTCTTCACTCTCCTGATGGTGTCCTCAGTGAACAAAAGTATTTTAATGGAGTCCCATTTGCCAGGCTTTTTCCCCTCCTGGTGAATGCTTCTGGGTCTTTCAAGGAAAGCGCTGCCCTGAGACTTTCAAAGAGGTCCCTTCTCATCACCTGAGAACTCTGATGTTCTTAGATCATGGTTCTTCTGGAATTCACTGCTGGACTGTGAGGCATATTCTGCTTCCATGGAGACCTAGTGGTCCTGTTGCCCCCCTCATTCCCTTCCAGCGTCAGCCATGTTGGCATCTGAGCTCATGGGTAGGGAAAAAGGGTGCCCGGCAGAGGTACCGGCAGCCAGAAAAGCAGAGCAGTGGATGACATTACAGAAGTGGCCAGGATGGTGGAGAGGCTGGCCACGTCAGGTAGACAGGCTCTGTGGTTGAGCACGTCAGTAAAGGTGTGAGTGGTAGGAGGGCTGGGGATTCCCCTGTGTGAAGAAGAGAGGTAGACATGTGGAAAGGGGAGGGTGACACAGGGTGGCACCCACCAGTTCCTAGGCTGGGGTCATTTGAGGAGTAGGATATTGTCATAACATCAGAATATCTCCTATCACAGGATCACAGAATCCTTGCCAAACAAGGGTAATGGGCTTTGCAGTGGACAGGCCCAGCGGGAACCATCTTGACCAGGAGTGCAGGTTCCATCATGTGCTTCCTGTTTTGATGGCTAAGGAAGGTGCAGCATCATCCTCATGGCATCCCTCTAGGAACATGGCCTAGGTCTCATCAGCAGGCAGTGTCCTCTAGGGAACAAGGGCATGCTGGAGACATGAGAGGTGGAAAGAGGAAGGAGTGTGACAGGCTGCTGGGGGCTGGTGAAGATCAACAGCAAGTGTAGTGTGCACTCCATGTGGGGCCCAGCAGGCCACAGCAAGACAGAGGCTGTGGGTTGTTGGGGTTAGGGGTGTCAATGATGAAGTAGTGTCCTTGTGTGAGGAGGGGCACAGGTAAGAATGGGCACGTGTGTGTGCTCATGGGACAGGGGAGGGGCTGAGTAGGTCAAGTAGGTCACCTAGGACAAGTACATCACCAGGCAGGAGGTCTTGCGAACATCTCCATGCTATCCTTGACTGTCCTGTGAGTACAGAATAGAAAGTTGGGATTGTCTCTTGTTTGTTTTGTTTTGTTTGGCTTTTTGAGGCAGGGTCTCGCTATGTAGTTCAGGCTAGCCTTGAACTCACTATGTAGCCCAGGTTGGTCTCGAACTCACAGCAATCCTCCTGCCTCAGCCTTCTGAGTGCTGGGATTATAGGCATGTGCCACCACACATATAACTAATTATAGTGTATTATTTGAGGAAGAATGACAAGAAAAAAGTTATAGCCAATACAGGTGCAATATTTTTTCTCCAAATATTTTCAGTCTGCAGTTGTTTAACACAATCAGAGCCCATGGATACAGAGGGGTGACTGTCTTTGAGAATAAGCTGGTTGTTTACTCCCTGCCTGGTGCACATCAGTGCCCATAGGCATGAGCATGATGCTTGACTGCCTTCCCCACCTGGGCCCTGCCGTCCAGCAGAGTCTCATGCAGGCTGTGTGAGTCTGAGTCCTCCAAATATCCAGGCACATTTGAACATCAGCTTGGCAGGTGCTCTAGAAACAGTAAAGCCTGGTATGGAGTTGCTCCAGGTCAGATCCAGAAAGAGGGCCCTCCATGAGCCAGGTTCTCTGAGGCCTGGGTCCCTCATATGTTTGTGCATGGTAGCAGCTCAGAGGAGTTTTGGGCAAATTTTTCAGTTTCCCACCAACGTCTCTTCTGTTTTAGGGTCTACTGAATTGTCTTGGCTCCTTAGTCCCCTCTCTTCTGAGATCATTTCATTCCTTGTTTTTTGTGACCTCAACATTTTTGAAGAGTACTGCTCAGATGTTTTGCAGAATGCCCCTCAGATTGAGTTTGTGATGTTCTCAAAGGCTTAAATGCGTGTTATGGGTTTGGGGAGGAAACCCACAGAAATGAATGTCCTCATCCCAGGGTACCGTGAATGCATGGTGTCCCCACGGCTCATTGCACGAGAGGTTGACCTGATCATTTGGTTCAGGAAGTATCTGCTGGGGCCCACTGTCAAGATCCAATAAGTTGAGGAGGAAAAAAAGATTCAATAGGTTGAGCACAAGTAATCTGAAAATCTGAAACTTTTTGAGTATTATGTCAGCTCTCAAAAATTTAGAATTTTGGAGCACTTCAGATTTCAGATTTCTGGATTAGGAATGCTCAACTAGTAAAGCCTATGTAACCATTTTAAAATCAGAAAAACTCTGAAATACAAAACTCTTCTGGACCCAGAATTTTGAATTTTGAATAAGAGCTCCTCAACCTGTATCTTCCTGGATTCCTGAGCAGCAGGTCCTGCCCACACTCAGTGGAGAATTAAGTTTCATCTCCCCAAGGCAAGAGGTCCGTGAACATATGGGCCTGTTTTGGACCCAGCACCGTTAACTAAGGATAAATGGAAGGAGGCAATTTGTGCCTACGCAAATGCCCTGCTTCTCCTTAGAGTTTGCATTTACCAGTGGGTTCTGCCTGCAGGTTACTACTTGGGTGTTCTCATGGGGACTTTTTTTTGAGAGGGTGCTTTCTGTTTTCCTCATTTCTCCTCACTTCCTTTTCATTAGAATTCTGCTTTAATTGAAACTTAGGAACCCATGAGGAAAGTTTTTCCCTTCTTCCTCATTTATTTATATGTTTACTCATGAAATTGGACTTGTGGAGACTCATTTCATTCTTTGGGTTAAAATCTAATATTACTGGCATTTATCACTCAGATTTTTCCAACTTTTGGGCACGTATCTTTTTTTTTTTTTTTTGGTACCAGGGATCAAACTCAGATCCTTGTGCTTGCGCAGCAGGTGGCGAAACCACTGAGCTAAATCCCCGGCCCTGGGCACATATCTTTTTGATGTGCCACTATCTTTTACTTTGTTTGTAAGCTATTTCTATTTTTTTCTGGAACTAATTGAAAGATGCTTGAAACTCACCTTGGTTTCTTCCCTCACCCTGGCCCTAGCATCACTATTTCTTCAGAAACCTGGCTCCTGTGTTTGGAGAATGGGATTAACTGAGCCCTGGGTGCTAGGGGTTTTGTTGCTTCTAGGTGCTTTGGGTGCACAATGCTGGGGGACTCTTGGGCACATGCTGTGCATATCTACATTCATCTCTGTCTGTCTGTGCGTGGATGTGACTACACATGCACTCTTGCTGACCTCTGGTTTCTGATAGTCACCCCACAGGCCCCTCTGTGAGGGAGAAACGCAGTTCTCACTGTCCACCATTGTCATGTGTCATTCTCCCTAGTGGGGTTGTGCAAAGTTTTCAGAACTGCTGCCTGTCTGTGAAACTAAGCCATCTGTGGTGGCACATGCCTGTCATCCCAGCACTCTGAGAGGGCAAGGCAGGAGGATCACAAGATTGAGCCCAGCCTGGGCAACTTAGACCCTATCTCAAAATTTAAAGAGAGGGAGAGAGAGAGAGAGAGAAGGGGAAGGGGAAAGGAAAAGAAAAGGGAGGGAAGGGAAGGAAGAGCTGGGGATGTAGCTCAGCACAAAGGTCCTGGGTTCAATCTCTAGTATCACCAAAATAAATAAATGGATAAATAAATTTTAGTCTGATTTGAGTGACCATTCTATTAATGATCTCTTGTATTATTCTCTATTTTAGTGGATCTATTAAAAAGTGTTAAAAATCAACACTTTATACACTGCAAAGTAAATCTATATTTGTTTATATTTTAAAACATCAAAACTTTTGCTGGGATTTCCTGGCTGATGTGCTTATTAAATGGTCACTAGAACCTAAGAATATGACTCAAGAGTAGCTGCTTGGGTATTTCTAGACTCTTTGGTTACAGCTTGTCCTGCTGTCTTCTATTAATGTTTAATTTATTAAGTGTATTTCCTGTACTAAGATTCCTTTTTAAACTTTTATGTACTAATATGTATACTAAGTATTTCAAAGTGTGGCATAAAAATAATAAAACCCAAATAGATAATATAGAATAAAGTATAGCTTTGGAACCAAAAAAATAAAATAAAATAAATAAATTTTAAAAATGAAGAAGAAGAAGAGCAGGGGGAGGAAGAGGTGGAGGAGGAGGAAGAAAGGAAAAAGGAAAGGCACCAAGTCACCACTTGGGCCACTGTATTTCTGGAGTTACATTTCTCTTTAACCTCAAGTATCTGATAAAACACTCCCCAGACCCTTCAGGTCAGCTCCCCTATCCCCAGTGCACTGTGTCACCCACTTTGTCAGTGTTTGGTCTCTCCTGGGCTCCCAGCATCTCAGTTCGATGCTTCTGCCGTGCATACAGTGAAGTTCACTCTGTGTGTGTGCAGTTCTGTGGGTCTTGCAGATGCAGAGTCCTGCATCTGCTTCCCCAGGACCACACAGAGCAGTCTGTTGCCTTGCTGGGCCCAGAGCTGCCTACCGTGGGGAGTTTTCCCCATGGCTCTCTACCCATTTCATACCTTTTCTAGAATGTCACAGAAGTGTGTAGCCTTTCAGATCTGGGTTTTTTCACTCAGCAAATCATTTCTGAGCTTCCTCCAGGCTGTTGCATGGGTCAACAGTTGGCTCCTTTCTGTTGCTGGTGGTATTCCGAGGTATGGACAGGTGGCTCTCCTGTTGGAGGGCAGCAGGGTTGTTTCCTGTTTGGATGATAATAGGTAGAGCTGCTGTAAGCATTCTTATATCAGGTATTTTTCTTGTTTTTTTGGTAAATAAATATAGATTTAAAATTCACTTTGGAAAAAATGAAGTGTGAGACCGCTGGATTTTTGTTTGTTTTTGTTTTTTGTTTTTGAGACAAGGTCTTGCTGTATAACCCAGGCTAGCCTTGAACTCACTGTGTACCCCAGGCTGGCCTCAAACTCACAGAAATCCTCCTGCCTCAGCCTCCTGAGTGCTGGGATTATAGGTGTGTGCTACCACACCTAGCCGATTGCTGGATTTTTAAACCTAACTCACAGAAAGAAGGAAGGAAGGTATAAGGGTAGGCTGTGCATCAGTGGGATGGAGAGCAGCAGGAGGGCCATGGCAGGCTGGTTAGGGGATCAAGCACCCACGTCCTCAGTCTGCTGTAAGTGCTGGCTCTGGGCACCTTGGGTAAAGACTCAGGTATGAGTGCCAGGTGAAAAGGCCCTTGCTTAACCAAAGTTTCTGGCCTGAGATGGTCCAATACTCACCACCGCTGCTGTCTCCAGAAACGTGGCCACCTTCACCCTTAGGGAGCTGAGTGCCCATACTTGCCTGAGATGGTACAGTTGTGTTCATTGGGTCTCACAGCCTCTTCCTCTTGCTTTGTCAGTCAGGGCCGAGACCTGCGACTGTGCCTATGGGACCTGGCAGAGGGCCGGAATGCCATTGTGGACTCTGTGTGCCTGGAGAGTGTGGCCTTCTGCAGGAGCTCTGTTCTGGCCGAGGGGCAGGCACGCTGGCTGCTTGCACTGCCAGGGAAGGGCAGTGATGAGGTGAGGACCAGCACTACTGATGCCCTTCATTCCCCGAACCATCAGGTACTGGGTTTCTATTAAACAAATGTATTTGTCCTGCATGCCTGGTAAGGAGGCATACCTGGCTGCCTATTAGGCTCTGAAAGCTGCTTCATGTAGGCATAGGGGCCACCTGCTTGGCTATACCTCTAGTGGCCTTAGACTCTTCACAGCTGGCTCTGCCTTGGCCTGGTCACCTGTGAAGTAGGCTAGGGTGAGCCATCCTTCCAGGCCAGTGGTGAGAATCAGAATGGGCCAAGGGGAGGGGCTCATGCCTTGGACCCCTTGGAACCCAGTGCAGTAATACTGATGGAGGAGAACAGCCAGGGATAGCAGAGTGTGCAGACCTAAAGCCACCAGGGGCGGTTGGAGGAGAAACACTGAGTTCCTCTGGGTATGTAGGCCAAAGTAGGAGGGACACTTGAGTGACTGGCAGGAGGTAGTGGATGAGAGACTGAGGCCCTGGTAATTGAGAATGCAGGGCACTATAGTGGTAGTCGTGGCCCCTGAGGAACAGGTGAGCAGAGGAATTTATAGAGGAGAGGTCTCCCAGGGGCAGGGAGGTCACTGTTTGGTGACATTCAGGCCAGAGTGACAGGAGGAGGTATTAGTGATGTGGAACTGGTCAGGTTGTAGAGTGGTGTCCACACCCCAGGGACAAAGGAAGCAGAGTCCACCAAGGAAAGGGGTGCCCAGAATACAAGGATAAAGGTACAATGTGGGAAGTCAGGGCAGAGGACAGCATAAAGGGGATGGTGAGGACACAGGCCCAGCTTTAGGGAAGAGAGAGTGGAGAAGGACCTAAGAGTGGTGATTGTCAGGCCTGATAAGTGTGCGGGACTGTTGCTTCAGGGGCAAGAGGCTGGGAAGGGGCTTTTGTCCATCCCCTTGTAGGCCCACAGTCCTTTGTGGTCAGTGGTGCTAGTCAGGGAAACTCCCCCCAGTGCTGGCACGTCAGGCCCCGTATACTTGGTTAGGCTTGGCCCCACTCAAGAAGTCATTTTTGTCTTCAAGTAGAGCCGGTTCATAAATAATGAGATAGGAACGGGCATTTATTTGTTCATGATTACATTTAAATCACCAATTAGCTACGTGCACTTTTCTTGCTAGTTTGCCAAAAACCTGTTAAAATTTTTATTAATGTGAGAAGGAGGGGGCATGCTTCTTCCTGGATGGTGGGAGCAGGTGGTGCCAGCTTCTCCCCAGCTGCAGACCCATGAAATGCCATCCTGAGGTTCGAGAGAGTTCATTCCCAAGGGCGGTGCTGCTGGCCATCCTCCATGTGCTCTCATCTCAGTCATACCCAGGCCGCTGCCTGGTGCATGGTTAGCCTGCAACTTCCCTCCCTGGAAGCCATCCCCTGCGTGGTTTTAACCAGCTTCCTGTTTCCAGTTCTCCCAGTACAGGCAGCATTGGTATTTTTCAGGAACAGTCAGTCTGGGGACCTTGGACATCCTGGGAAAATGGTTGTTTTCCACATTCCCACCTGGAATATGCCTGGACTGAGCCCTGGAAAAGCATTGCTAGCCTATGCCCAGACAGTGCCTGGGGAGCACACTCCTGCCCTGCTTAGCTGTCTGGGTGGCCACACTTGTCCAAACCCAGCATTTTCCTTCTGGAAACAAAAATTGCAGTTGGGTGCCAGATGGAAAGTGTCTGTAGGCTCTGAGCACAGCAAGACCAGGGACTCCTCCTCTGACAGCACAAAACCTGGATCACGGTCCCTGGGCCAGGTGGTTGCATGCCTGCCCCTTGATGCCCAGGTCCTGGGCTCTCTACTGCATGAAGGATGGCGACTCAAGAAGCTGCTGTTCCCATACTCCCTCCTGTACTTCCCAGCTTAGACCCTCAGAGCTGGCCTGGTTTTTACCCTCACCCCCTCTTCTAGCCAAAAAGCAGATTTGCTGTATAAACGCCTGGCCCCTTGTCCTCAAGCACCTCTGCACTGCCACCCAAGGGGTCTTCCTGAGCCCACAGGTCAGGACAGCCCTTACTCATAAGCTGTGGGCTATGCAGACTACTTGTCCTGTGACTTCTGCCTTCCCCCAGATACCCCAGGAACATGTGTATACTGAGGGCTCCTTCTGCATTCAGCATTTGGGTCATAGCTCAACCCTGGCCCAGTGCCCACTCCCTGCAGGCTGTGGTTTGTACCTATAGCTCTTCACACAGTGACAACAGCTGATTCCACAAGGAGAAACTTGGTAATAGAGTCTATATTATTCCTGCAGAAAGTAGAGAGGGGCTCAGAGCCCCACCTCCGGCTTCTCCTGGGTCCCTTGTTGCTCTGGCCTCACCTTAGTTCTCCTGGATCTTGGCAGAGTGTTCTCACCAGGGTCCCCACATGGCTCAGCCTTAGATGTATAGACACATGTGTGTTTGTGTGCACGTGTACCTGAATGTGTATGTACACTTTGTGTTCATGTGTGTGTCATGTGGGTGCAAGACTCAACTTCTGCAGTAGGTGGGACAGAGCTGTGGTGCACAGCAAGGGCAGAGGCCCAGCTGTCCAAAGGTGAGCCACTGTGGGGACCCTGGTGAGAGCACTCTGTCCAGAGGTACCACAACCGGGTCCATCTGTCAGACATGGGCATGTCAACAGGACTCTCTAGCCAAAGGACTGGGCTGTGTGTTCATCCCTCTGTCCTGCCTAGAGGCTGCCTGGGCACAACCCTCCAGGATACATATGGGACATGTAACTCAGAACCAGGGGCCCAGGCACTGGCCCTTCAGACATTGTCTGCTAGCCTGGCCTGAAAGGCCAGACCGGCTAGTGTGAGTTCTATCCAGTTGACATCCCAACCTCTCTGGACTACAGGTTCCTCATATGTAAACCAGGGAATCCTCAGTGTTGGCTAGCCTTTCTGTCAAGTTTAGCTGGACGTTGATATTCTTGACACATTATTGGTAGACAAGTAAGTTCTGGGCCAACATCCCTTACCCTAGTTCATAGAGTCATGGCAGAGGGCACAGACATACCTAACTGGCAGTAGAACCACTCAACATTACAAACACAAGGCAGGGGAACATTTAGCTGGCCCTGTGTTGCAGTGTCATGTGGGAGCACCCTGCTCCTCCGAGCTCACAGGAAGGGGTGCCCTGTTCCTACTAAGTAGTTGAGGGTAACCAGGCACTTAGGGACACAGGACAGCTAGGGGCCCAGTTCCTTTCTGTGGTGTTCCAGTGACTAAGTCTGCTCCTCACAGCCTTAACCATCCCCTAGGGATGGTGCTGGGCAGAGTCTGTTCTGGCTAGTCAGTAGATGGGCAGCTCACTCAGGTTGATTTCAGGCCTGTGAGGCCTGACTATGGGCCACAAGGCACCCCTTCCTGCCCAGGTGCAGGAGGACCCAGCACCCAGGCAGCCTAGATATGCAGGACAGCAATCAGGGCCTGGAAAGCCAAGGACCAAATGGAGCTGCTCTTGGAGTCCACATCTTGCTCATTTCTTAGACTGATGGTGGATCTTAGGTGCTCCTGTGTGATACTCCCGAGATTGCATAGAGTGGTTCCTGTATAAAAAACCTACATCGAGAAAGGAAACAAGCAGAGGAGGGAGAATGACCAGGCTAAGTTAGGGCTGGCTGAGACAGGCCTGTTCCACCCTGATGGCAAAATTGAGAGAGGCCATAGACAGCCACCAGTCTGTGACAGGCCGGTCACTCAGGAATGATGTGAGCATTTGTTGCACAATGGCCCTGCAGCACCCAAGCCCACGAGCCTGTAAAGCCTAATTAGGAGACTCACCTCCCAGGTCCCACAGGGAGGGGAGCAGACAGAAACTTGCTGCAACCTTGGCTAATCGCCTTAAAAGTCTCTTGTTTGTATAGCACAAACTTGACTTGGCTTCGGCCCAAATCAACTTGTTTTCTTACTGTCAGGTTCAGATTCTGGAGATGCCATCCAAAACGTCAGTGTGCACCCTGAAGCCGGAGGCAGATGCCAAGCCAGGCATGCCCATGTGCCTGGGGCTGTGGCAGGTAAGACAAGCGTGTGGCAGCCCCGCCCTGCAACCACGCCTGCCAGCCATGAGTCAGGCCCCATTCAGGGTTTGATTTGTCGTCAAATCAATGGGGCAATACTCCCTTCAGAGAACACACATAGGCCACTTTCTGTGGCTCCAGTATCCTCTGCCGAACCTCTGCTTCCTCTGCCAGCGGCTGCTGTTGCTTTGAAAGGGCTCCTGTAAATCCCCAGCTCTGATTGTTCATCCTCCCTCTGGGATGCCTCCTGCTGGTGGCCATGAGGAGGGAACTGTCAGGTCAGCTGCCTGGCCCACTCCCTGGGGGAACGTGTGCCCTTCCTCTGTCTGCCTGGATCTCAGACTGCCAAGCCCAGGAGGGAAAATGCTGACTAACCTCGGCAAGCCCACGCCGCCCTTGCCATGCTTGGGATTAATTTTTGTTGCCTCTTTACCTCTTAGAAGTAGGAATGGGCTTAACACAATGACTTTCCCTGCAGCCATTTCCTACTTTTTCTATTATACTTTCATGTTAGAGAAAGTCAGGAGCACTTCTGAGCTGGCAGCCAAAGCTGGGCCAAAGTGGGAGTCACAGTCTTGGATGTGGGAGGGACAGTCCCAGCCCTTCTCAAAGTAAGGCCTGCTCCTGCCACACCCCCAGCACAGCTGGTTCAGCTGTTGAGTGTCTTCTCCTGGGGCCATTCATGGCTGGGGCACCAAAGCAAATGATTTAGGGTGTTAGTTTCCAAAGAGTCCCAGAAGCCTCAGCCTCAAGCCTCTTCACTGGTGTAGAAATCATGGTGGGTAAGTCATCGACTAGTGCCCTCTCAGGAGCAGTGGGTGATCCCTGCACCACCTTCCTACTGCTGTTCAGTGCTGAGAGCTACACTGTTCTGGGTAGTGGTCAGGAGGAAGCCTCTTTGAACTTTTTTTTAAAGAATTAGATTAAGTTAGGAGATATCTGCATGCCCCACAAGAACCCCCCAGGACAGGGACTCTCAGAGACCCTACCTTGATACTGTGCTTCAGTCTGTCCATGTGAGAAGAAAAACTGATGGCCTTCTTGCCAGTTGGCTCCTCCCCTGCAGTTTCTTGACTGAGAAGTTCCAGTTGAAATTTGAGATCTCCAATAAGCTGATCCTGGGGTACTGCCTCTTCCACTCAGCCTCTTAGAGAGAAGCCCAGGGGGCTTGAGGGGGGACTTTGGAGAGACTCACCTAAAACAGCAAAGCTCCTGGAGCCAGATTTGTGGTCATGCCTCAGGGACTGCAACAGAGCCTGGGTCCCTGTCCTCCCTGTGTCCAGACAGGGCTCTCTGAGGGCTCATGGGTGTGTCCCTGGGAAGAGAAGGTCTTTCCACCCCACCTCCCAGCCAGCCCCTGCAGAAGTGCTCCAGGCAGTAACCATAGTGCTCTCAGGTCTTGGGGCAGGAGCTTCTGGCTGCTCCCACTCCTGTTCTGCTGCCTGGGAAATGTGGGATGTTATGTAATCATGTAAAAATTCCAGCCGAAAAATGTGTAGAAAGGGATGTACAAACTTGTTAAGGTAATTAATATAGCTGACAGAAGGACAAATCAGTTTTGTTGGTAATACAGATCCAACGTGAAGCCTCAAGAAAAGCCCACATTAACTTCAAGTGTTCCTTTTTTCTCCCCAGGCTGTAAGTCTAGGTTGTAAACTTAATCTAAGTGTGGCAAAGTGACCAGACTTGGTGTTTTTTCTGCAACACTTAGTCTATTCTTATTTGCAACTCAAAACAACCAATCTGTGTTATTAGAATAATTACTGCATAAAACGCCAGGATGTAAATCAGGCTTGAGGCAGCATCATTGGCACCAGCTTTCAGAGCAGCCCCTAATCTTGAGGGCACTCTAGCTGACCCCTCCCAAGTTGGAGTGCAGAGAATTGGCTGCTCCTCATGGGAACCCAGATGCTGCATACCAGGGGACAGGAGGAGCTGTGGAGTGAGTCTTTGTCTCCAGGTCTCAGTTGAGGGAGAAGGGAAGAGCCAGAGAAAAGCACATAGGGGTGACTTCAGATCCTCATGCCTACAGAGGTTGGGCAGCACATGGGAGTACTTACTATCTGACCAATGGAATCTATCACTGGGAGGCCATAGGGACTCCAGGTACAGCAGAGAGCTAGGTGGCTAAAACCACAGGGCAGGCACCTCCAGAACAGCCTGAAGTCTCCAGCTATCCCATGGAACCATGACAGATGAGTAGTCACACATAGCCCCTGAATTAGCTGTGGTGCTTGGAACCTGTCAGAGGCCACGGTTTAATGCAGAAACTGACTGGAACCAATGTCAGTGATAAGAGGAGTTCCTGGAGACTTCAACTCAGAAAACACGGAAAGAGTCCAGCGGGGAATGGAAGGGGAAGACTCAGCCAAGGTTGCTAGGATTGGGACTGGGCGCCACCAGAGCACAGTGCCCCAAGGGAGTGACTCTCAGTAGCCCCAGGTGAATTCTTTGAAGCTGGCCTTTGAGGCAGGGTGCAGTAGGTGGCCACACCTTGACTGGTGGCAGGGGCTAACATCTGTTCCTAGTTAGGCTGCAGGGGGTTCCAGGCTTCTCCCACCTGGCATTGACCCTTCCTTGGACCCCAGTGGGGCTGCTTGCCCAGAGTGACCCGTCTGGAGAAGTGTGTCTGCCCACAAGGTGCTGCCATGTGGACAGCCTGCCTGTTTAATGTGCCTTCCGTCCACATATGGGAGAGGAGTAGCATAGCCTGCACGAGTCATCTCTGAGCAAGTAATCTGAAAAACATCAACATGGGCCTCTTCCCTGTAATGGCAGCATAGGAACAATGCAGCTGCATAGGCAGGCCTTCTGCAGGATGGAGGCCGGACTAGTGTGGGGTGCTGGGCACACTTGGAAACTCGGGAGAGTCCTGCATCTCAGAGTCACAGTCCAAGAGCACAGTTTGGGCTCCACTAATAGGGGAGGACAACTCCAGGTGATGCCTGAGAGGAACCATCCAAGAGGATGCACAGCAGCCTTGTGCCTCCTTTCCTCCTTCCCTCTCCTGTTTTGTGTTTGTGAATTTAAAGTATTGTCAGGACATAGTCAGCTTACAAGCTATTTTTAGGGATATGTGGTGGCCTCCTCTGTACCAGCTCTGGCCTTGATAGGTTTGCTGTACCCGTGTGCATGCCCAGTGACTGTGTTGTTCTCACCATCTGACAGGCATCCTCCAACCCAAACATGGTTCTCCCCGCTCTCATCACACAACCCCCAGCCTCAGTTTCTCTTTCTGACACTGAGGACCCTGTGCCATTGAGGCTGTCATCGACTGGTTAGATATGTGTCCTGGGCCTCTGACTAAACCAGTCTATTTTTTTTTTGGTACTGGGGATCGAACTCAGGACCTTGCACTTGCCAGGCACCACTGAGCTAAATCCCCAGGCTAAACCAGTCTTTGCTCAGCCATGTGAGGTTTCTCTTGGGCCTCTGCTTAGTGACAGGACTGATGGCTGCGTCCCCCAGGGTGACTTGGAATCCTGCAGCGCTCCTCTTCTGTAGTTGTTTCAGAGGCTAAATAAACGAGGCATCTGCCCAGGGCACGGAGCCCTCTGACCCTCACCCTCATTCATCATGATAGCAAGGGCCACTAGAGTTCCACGAACACCAGGCTTCCAGGGCTGGGGGCTTCCGCAGACACATTGATGAAGCACACAAAGTTCATTTTTCACAGAGATGGAGCTTGTGATTTTCCTGGCTGGGGATTCTAAACAGGTGACCAGCCCCAGAAAAGAGTGGCCTCAAGTCTGTGGCCAGGACAGGAAGCAGGAAAATGGGTCCCTAACAGCTCTCAAGGCCTTGGTGGGTGCCCAGTGCCTCCTCTTTCAAGCATAAACCAGTGCTGGCAGGTGTCAGGTCTCAGGGCTGGTGAGAAGTGGCCATGTGAGGCCTGGGGGCTCTCTGTGCCACTCTGGGCTCTGTGCCTTCCAGCCCCTGGGGTGCACAGCAGCGGTCCTGCCAGACCCATGCCGGTGGTGAGAGGCACCAGGGGAGACTGCATAGGAAGGTATTGGGGTACAGAGCCTCAGGACTGTTGGCTCCATGGAAAGCACAGGAAATTGCCCCTTGACTATGCTGCCCCACCTTTGCCTTTCTCCAGAGCCCTGTCTCCCCAAACCTCACTGGAGACCAATCCCTTCTGGGTTCTGACCTCTGTGCTATTCCCCACAGGCAGAGTCCAGTCCCCGCCCCCTCCTTCTGGCTGGCTATGAGGACGGATCAGTGGCCCTGTGGGATGTCTGGGAGCGGAAGGTGTGCAGCCGTGTCTCCTGCCACGAGGAGCCCGTCATGGGCCTTGACTTTGACTCTCAGAAGGCCCGGGGCGTCTCCGGCTCTGCGGGGAAGGCGCTGGCTGTCTGGAGCCTGAATGGGCAGCAGGCCCTGCAGGTCAGTGCGCTGGGCCCTGGGCCTCATTTATCCTGCTCTGCACTAACAGTCTGATAGGCTGAAACAATATTTAGGCATGAAGAGGAGCTGCCGCAGATCCCTGGCTAATTAATCACTTGGAGGTGGTGCAGGCAGGCCTGTCCAAGGCTGTCGTAGGAGGAAGGGGGCGTGGGTGTGGGCCAGCCCTTCACATGGTTTGGGTTTCTCCCAGACCTCAGGTTAACAGCCGTCACGTCTTGTCCATCTAGAGAAAGGCACGTAGAGTACAGGCAGACCCAAGCCCCTTTGTGAAAACTCAGAGGAATTTGACCAGTAAGGAACTGATTAATCAAAAACAAAAACAAAAACAAAAACCTATGGAAAGCTCCACGGAGCCATGGCCCCCGGTGGTGGTCTGCAAGCTGGCCCTAGGAGGCTGTTGCTCAGTGGCAGCAGGAAAGACCATGGGGCAAGGGCTTGAGGCCTCGGGGCTGAGTGAGGGTTGCTGGAGATCTCCCTGTAATGTCTTGTGGCCTATCCCAGCTTTTATGGCTCAAGAACGGCTGATGTCTACACCTGGATCAGTGACCACAGTCCCCAGCACAGGGTGGCCCAGCCTGCATGGTTCACTCCATGGTATGGGAGACTAGAGCCCAGAGAGAAGAGGGGATGGGAGTGTGGAGCCAAGGCGAGTGGGGCATGTGTTCACACGTCCTGGGTATCACCTTGTGCTTGGACGACAACGTGTGCAGCATGGTGAACTCAGAGTAAACATCTGCCATCTGTCTGTCTGTCCGTCCATCTGTCTGTCTTCAGTGTCTTGGAGAGGCCATTGGAGGCCCTGGCACCAGAGGTAGAGCTTCTCATGCATTTACCTGGAAGGAGGGGTATCCGAGGCCCAGAATGGTGGGCTGGGGTGGTGAGTGGGTCTGAAAGCCATAATACTGATGGTCATTTTTAGAACTGGAGGTTTAGAATTGGGTGCTGGGTCTGCATGTTCTGAGTTCCCACCAGATGGGTGTGGGAGGCTCTCCCTCACACTCCTCCCTCCTGCTCCATGAGGCCCAATGTTTGTCCCACGGTGAGTTGACGCTCATTGGCCTGACTTTACAAAGAGCTGAAGCCCAGGCAGCTTCTCCAAGAGCTCTGTAGCTCCCACCCAAGCTCCCTGCACAGGAAGGAGCCATCCTGCCCATGTCTGCTCAGCCTCTTCTGGCGTGTTTGGGAAACAGCTGCTGGAACTTAAAATTTAAATTTATGGGGCATGTTCCCGTCGAGATGAACTTTTACTCTACTAATGAATTGAAAAGTTAAAGCAGAAGGGGAGGCAGGGATTCTAGCCTGGAAGTAGTTGGGGTGATGGTGGGTGCTGGGTAGGTTCTGGCTCAGCCAGGCACATCAAAGGAAGAGGCGAGGTCTCACCCCCAACTGAGCACTGCACTCCTGGGGGAGGGGTGTCCTAGGTGATAGAGAACAATCCTAGAGGAGGGTGAAGGCCTTCTCTTCTCTCTTCTCCTCCTCTTCCCTTCCCTTCCCTGTCTCTGTCTCTATCTCTGTCTCTGTCTCTCTCTCCTTTTTCCTCTCTCTCTCCACTCTCTCTTGGTATGGTACTAGAAATTTTACCCAGGGCCTTTGGACTTACCTATACTTCCAGTCTTTTTTTATTTTGAGAGAGGGTCTCACTAAGTCACTCAAACACCCAGGCTGAGCTCAAAATTATGATCTTCTTGCCTCAACCTCCTAGTACAGTTGTGTGCCACCAGCCTGGCAAAGGCATCAAAATCACATCCAGTGCTGACTCAGAGGTCCTGGAGATTTCAGGTTCGGTAAATCTCAGGCCTCTGGGAGGAAGCATTCAGGGTGCTTTGCTATCTGATGGTCCTTGACACCTGGAAGCAGGTGAGGTGGCCTTGAGCCCTTGGTATCCACAAGCATCCTCACCCATGCCATGACACTGCAGTATGGCTGCCTGCCTTGGTCCAAGAGCCACGTAGACACAGATGTGCCTTGTTTGTGTCCTCTTGCTGAAACTTCTGTTGAGCCCAAATCAGTCTCTCCCAGGCAGGCACTAGGAGCAGAGATGTGGATGAGGTTCCTGTGCAGAGCGTGGGTAATCAGAACCAGATGGCGGCTGTGCCTCACATTCCTGGCATCTGAGGTCATGTGCTATAAGAGCCACTGGTGGCCAGAGATCCTTCCTGGAGGGTCCCAGGCCTGGCTGGGGCGCAGCAGGGGCCCATAATAGTGACCAGGAGGCTACCTGCTCAGGACAATGCCTAGGGGGGGCTTCGGGGACACTTGATGACATCAAAGCTACATGCCAGCCTTACTGAGGTGGCTTTCCTGCTAGCTATCAGGTTTGGGCCTTAGGTGTTGTCAGATACAGGTGGTACACAGGCCCTGTTCCTTCCTCCTACACTTGGGGCAGGGCCCACAGCCTTGAAGCAGGGACTGATTTATAGCCAGTAGTATTTTTAGGTCTTTAAGTAATAATGAGGCTCCTCCACCCCTGTCAGCCCTGAGCTGGGAGCAAACCTGCCGTGCTCTCCCCTCATTGCATTCAGTCAGCATCCCAGCTGTACCAGAGCTATGGCCAGTACCTTCTCTCTCCTTGGCTTCAGCGGAGAATTCCCTTTAAATAGGAACAGCAGAGCTACCAGGGCAGGAACTACTAGGCTGAGTGCTCTGCACACCTAGAGTAACCACGTCCACTATATCAGGAAACAAGAACTGCCTCAGGATTTAGACACAGTCCAGCCTGGTGTCCATGTCACAGGGCTCTGGCTAGTCTCCCTGCATCTTCCCAGGGCCTGGTCCTCAGAAACACTGCCCCCAGGACAGACACCAATGTCCAGGTCCCCATGCAGGCTTCCAGTGTCTCCCTTCTTGCCTGCCAGGAACCTGGTCCTCCTGCTGGGCTGTCTCTGCCTTGATGCCCTCACCCATTTCCAAGAGTGGCTTCAGTAGGTATGGAGTCACTCCTATTCCCACCAGCTGGTGGTTTAGCACAGCCAAGCCCCTGGGCAGGAGCTGGATATCTTAGCCCCTTGCAGGTACAGATACTGCATGGAGGTGTGGGAAAGCCAGTGTGGGCTGCCCGCTCCCTGCCACCTACCTCCTGCCTGTGAAGACCACAGTGCAGGGTTCCATTGAACTCTCCCTAACCCTTGGCTCTGTGTGTTCAGCACCAGGGTGCAGGTTTGAAAGCAGCTCTCCTCTCTCTGGGAAGCATCATAGTTAGGAAATTCTTATGAAGAGGGAATAGCAAGGCCCTGGGTGGGCCCCAGCAAGGCCCACTGCTTGGCTCCCAGGGGTCTCCTCTCTGCCACTGACCCAGGGCAGCAATCACAGGAGAGAAAAGGATAACGTGATGTCAAGCACCCTGCTGACCTGGTTCCTAGCCACATGTGCACTACAGCATCATGGGAATGCTCCCAAGACCAGCCTGTGTATGTTGGGCAGAGAGGTGGTGTGGAAAGGAAAGAGTGTGGCCCAAGAGCTGGGCACTCTGTACACTGAGGGCCACCTGGCCTTGTGGTCACAGAGTCAACAGCCGTGTATTCTGCAGCATGTCCAGCAGCTTGTGAGCAAGTACAGGCAGGAAGCACAAGCGCTCACAGCCAGGACTCTGCCCAATGAAAATAACAGTAAGGCAGAGTGGGCAGTGGGAGAAGAGCAGGGCCATGAAAGACGATCAGGGTTGGTGGGCTGGGGGATGTTGGCACATTCATGGATTGGAACTGGGTACTCAAGAGGCAGCTAGAAGGGCAGATTGGGCTGGCGGGGGTCCTTGGCTATGAGATGTGGAGTAGGCGTTGAGGTAGTGGGGACAGTGTGGCAGGAGGGGAGATAGGTGAGGTGAGGATCATGCTGGTTGGAGCCAGACCCTGACATGTGATGTCCTGGAGGGACTGCGCTGAGCTGACAGGGAGGCTGAGTTTGCTGTAGGTTGCAGGCAGGTTCTCTTCAGGGGGGTAGAGGAAAAGTCTATATCATGGGTGAGTGCTGGATTTTACCAAATGCTTTTACTGCATCTCTCAGACTCGTGACTTTTCTTCTCCATGCTATTAATTTAGTGGATTGCATTGTTCAATATTTTTTCATTAATATCAAAACAACCAAATAAAGCCAGCACAATGGCACATGCCTATAGTCCCAGCTATTTGGGAGCCTGAGACAGGAGGATTGTCTGAGCCCAAAACTTCAAGATTGGCCAGGGCACTATAGCAAGATCCTGTCTAAAAAAGAAAAAAAAAAGTCCATCTGGGTGAGGTGGTGCACACCTGTAATCCAGCACTCTGAGAGGCTGAGGCAGGAGGACTGCAAGCTTAAGCCCAACCTGGGCAACTTAGCAAGACCCTATCTCAAAATTAAAATAAATAAACGGGACTGGGGATGTTTCAGTGTGAAGATCTTCAGTTCAATCCACAGTATCACAAAAACAAAAACACAAAACAGAGCATGTCATCTTACTCTGCTGGCTCAGTCAGAGCAGTTCGGGGCTGCAGACTGATCAGCACAAGCCCCTTTCTGTGCTTGGCTTCGCTGTTGGTATGGAGGTGTCAGGAGACCAGAATTAAGAGGTCAATGGATATGTCTGGGCAGGGAGAATTTTCTTTGTTGTTTGTTTTGTTTTGCAGTGTTGGGAATCAAACCCAGGACCTCACGCACACTAGGACAGCGCTGTACCACTGAATCACATGCTCTAGCCAGGAATCTGCTTCTTTTTTGTTAAAGACAGAGTTTTGCTCTATATTCCAGGATGGCCTCCGACCTTCCTGCCTCAGCCTCTTGAGTGCTGAGATTACTGGCATGAACCACCATGCCCAGCTAGGAATCAGCTTCTTGAATGGCCACGGGTTAGTCTGCTTATACCACTGTGGGCAGGAATTTTCTTTGTGGAGAAGGTTCAGTTTTCTTGACGAACTTATTTAGGTTTCTTGATTTTTAGTGGAAGTTGCATTTTTCTAGGGAATTATAGGTGAAAATATTTTCAGAATATTTTCTTAAAGATCATTTTGTAGTTGTGTGTGATGAATCTGTAAATATCTATCAATTCATAGTACTGTCCCTTTTTGTTACTGATCCATCTTATCTTTGCTGATCCTTGAAGCTCTGTGTTTTTCTGATTCCTCATTTCTGTTTTTGTCTTCTTCCTTCCTCCAGTGTTCTCTGTGTTCACTGGGTCACTCTGACTTGCACTGCGTCTGTAACCTGTTGCCTCCCAGCCTTCCTGTGGCAGGGTTCCCACCGCATACCTTCCAGCTAGGTCCCACACCACAAGATGTCATTGTCTTCATTATCCCTCACTTCTAAGGGGACCTTGTTTTTGTTTGTTCTTTGGCTGCTGAGCTGATTAGAGTGTTTTTATGGTTCCACATGTTTGGAGGACACTCCCCCCATTATCTTTTAATTTTTAAACTCTTAACTCAATTACATTGTGGTCACAGCAAGGTCTGAATGATATCAGTTCTTTGAAATGCGGGGGGCCCCTCCAGTTAGCATAAGTATTCCACATGTGCTTGAAAAGAAAGTGCCGGGTGCTGGTGGACAGAGCTGCACAAATAGACTCTGGGTCAGCCACGTCTGCCTGATGCGCGGTGGCCAGAGCCCTGAAGGTGAAGGTGAAGGTGAATGTTGTGCCATGCCCATCCTGCTACCTTTCCCCAAGGTCCTGTTCTTTCTTGCTTTTTGTTTTTGGAAGCCACCTTAGCAGTATGCAAGTCTAAAATGTTATCTTCCTGGTGAATCAGGCTTTTTTTTAGTTACCTTCATTATCTCTGGAAAGGGATTTTGCCCCAAAACCCAACTATGAATATGGTTCAGGCCATGTTTTATTTAATTATTATTTCCTTTGACAGGCTTTAGTTTTTTTAGTCCTCTTCCTTTCACCTCCCTGGCCTTTCAGATGTAGATGTGTCATGTGGAGCTGGGTCTCCCACTCATGATTGCTTGTACCATGAATGTTGCTGGGGCACTTTTACATTTCAGGCCATTCTTTAGCTGTTCCTCAGTGGGACCTTTTGTTGGCCTTGGGGTGTGCAAGTGTGTGTCAGTTGTATCACGCTCAGAAGGTAGTATGGGTTCCATACTTCTGGATTCTGTTTCTGCTAGGTTGTAAGGATATCAGCTCCCACCCTAAGCACCTTCCGCTGTGGGTCTGCCCTGCACATTTCAGCATGGTGTGCTTTGTTTTAATTCAGTTCCAAGTATTTTCTCTCTTGTGATTTCTTCTTTGATCCATAGGCTCCTTAGAAGTATTAATTTCCAAATATTTGTTGCTTTTGTAGATATTTTTAATCTAGTTTAATTCTGTTGTCAGTGAATGTTCCCTATACAAACTCAACGTTTAGAAATTTATGGAGGCTGCTGTTTGGCCCCGCACATGTCTTGGGGAGCAGACCACATGTACTTGGAGAGTCCAGGTGTTCCACAGTTGTTGGGTGTAGTCTTCTATCAGCATAACTCAGGTCACTCTGGGCAGTCTGTAGTTCAAGTCTTCAGTATCCTTACCAATATCTTTTTGTCTAGTTTCTGCAAGCTACTGTGGGAAGGGTCTTAAAATCTCTGATTGTGACTGTGAACAGGCTTGTACTTCCTCTAGTTCTGTGCATTTTGCTTATGATTTTTGAAGCTCTGCCATTAGGTATGTAAGCACTTCAGATGGCTGCCTCCTTCTGGCAAATGACCCAATGACCTTTTCTCATTAAGAAATCAATCTCTTTCTCTCTCTCTCTCTGTCTTGAGTGCGCGCTCTCTCGCTCTCTCTCCCCCTCCTTTCCCTTCCCTCCCTCTTTTGTTTTTTGGGGTTTTCTTTGTGGTGCGGGGGATTGAATCCAGGGGCTTGTACATGCTAGGCAACCACTGAGCCCACATTCCCAGGCCTGAAACAACCTATATCTTTAGAAATGTTTTTTGTCTTGAAATCCACTTGGTCTGATACTGAGTAGTGGCATCAACTTTCTTAGGATTGCGCTTTGTGTGGTACATCTTGTCCTGTGCTGCTATTTTCAACCTATTTTGATCTCTATATTTTAAAAGCATCTTTTGTAGACAGCAGGCAGTTGTATCTTACTTTTTGATCCTTTCTGACACTGTCTTTTAATTGGAGCATGTAACCTGTTTGCATTTAATGTAGTTATTGATAAATTTGGGATTAAGTCTGCTATATTGATATTTGCTTAACATGTGTTACTTCTGTTTTTGACCCTTTTGTGCTCCTTTCCTACCTTCTCTTGTGTTCATAAGATATAGTTGCGTGTTAGGTAATGATGAGAAATGGCTTATGTGGCACATGTGCCACATGTTCACCACCGCTGCCATAGAGTATGTTTATACAGTCCTCAACGGTATAGCCTACCTATATCTGTACACCTAGGCTACATGGCTTATACGATCATATATATGGTTCATCATTGACCAAAAAATTGTTATGCAGTGTATGACTTTCATTTCCTTGCTTGACTTCTTAGCTATGCCTCTTATTATTTTTCTTCCTGAATGTGCTTATGGATTAACAGTTGCATCCTTTTCAAAACCTGCATAGTCAGTGTTGTCCGTATCCCACCTGTCAAATGTAATAACAGTTTACTAGTACCACTCCATTTACCTACCCTGCCTATCCATTATTCTGCTATTGCTATACATTTTACTTTTGTACACATCAGAAACTTCTTGCAATATTAATTTTGCTTTAAAGCATCAGTTATCTTTTTAAAAAACTTATGAAATTATGTTTAAAGCGCAGTTTTGTTTTGTGGTACTAGGGACTGAACCAGGGCTTTAATACTGAACTACATCCTCAGCCCTCCCCTTTTTTTTATTTTTGGGGGACAAGAATCTCACTAAGTTGCCCAGGCTGGGTTTGAACTTGTGATCCTCCTGCCTCAGCCTCCCAGACTGCTGGATTACAGAGGTAGGCCACCACACTTGGCTAAAACACGGTATTTTCTATTTATTCACCTGCTTACCATTTCTGGTACTCTCCTGTAGACCCAAATTCTATCTGCAATTAAATCCCTTTAGCTACAAGACTATCTTTTAGCATTTTTTGTAGTGTTGTTCTGCTGGCGTGGGGCTGGGGTGGGGTTCTATAGCTTTTGTTTATCTAGAAAATATCTTTATTTCTCATTTTTTATTATTTATTTACTTATTTACTTACTTAATTTTTTGATGCTGGAGATTGAACTCTAGGCCTCAAGGATGCTAAGCATGTGCTCTACCACTGAGCTTCACCTCCAGCTCCTCTCCTTCATTTTCTTTTAGTATATGTGCTGCCAAAGCGAGCAGATCTTCCTTTTTTTAAGAATCCTGGGATTAGAATTTAGGGATGATAATTTTATTTTTCTTCATGCACTTTAAAGATGTTGTTCTATTGTTTCCAGTGAGAATTTGTGATACTTATTATTGCCATGCATAGTATGCCTGATTCCATGGCTGTGCCCAAGATTTTCCCTTTATTTGTGGTTTTCAGCAGTTTGAAATGATTGTGCTTAGATTTTTTTTTCATATTGTGATTGAGTTTTGCTGAGCTTTTGATCTATAAATTGGTGTTTTCATTAAAGTTGAGAAGTTTTTAGTTACTATTTCTTCAAATATTTTTTCCTTGACCATTTTCACTTTTGCTACTTGCTGTGACTTAAGTAAATTAGACAGTGATATTGTTACATAGGTCCCTGAGGCTCTGTTTACTGATTTTCCTTTAGTCTTTTTTTTTCTCTCTTCTTCAGTTTGAATAATCTCTATTGATCTGTCTTCTAGCTCACCAACTTTTAAAAAAAATAATTTCCAATCTGCTATTAACCCTATCCTATAAATTTTTTATTTCAGTTATTGAGATTTTCAGTTCTACATTTTCTATAATTTGCACTTCTTTCTTGGCATGGTAGCACATACTTGTAATCCTAATGTGACAGGCTGAGGCAGGAGGATCACAAGTTAAGAGTCCAGCCTGGGCAGTTTAATAACATAATGAGAGTAACTTAATGAGACAGTGTCTTAAGAAAGAAAGGAAGGAAGGAAGGAAGGAAGGAAGGAAGGAAGGAAGGAAGCAAGCCAGCCAGCCAGCCAGCCGGGATTTAGCTCAGTGGTTTTGCCGCCTGCTGCACAAGCACAAGGACCTGAGTTCGATCCCCAGTACCAAAAAAAAGGAAGAAAGAAAACAAAGATGGATATGGATATAGCGCTGCAGATGATCTGGGTTCAATCCCCAGTCCTGAAATTATTTTTCTATTTCTCTGTACACTCATCCAGATAAATTATTTTATAATTATTTGAATGCATTTTCCTTTAATTTTAAAAAACACATCTAAATAGCTTCTTTCAAGTTTTTATCTAATATATTCAACATCTATGCCATCAGCTTCTATTAACCAGTCCCATCCCCGTCGGGTTCCCCCCACCCTGCCCTGTGGATCATATATTCCTGCTTCTTTGCACATCTAGTAATTTTTTGTTTGTGTGCTGGACAATATAAATAATATATGATTGAGACTCTGAAGTCTGTTATCTTGCTCTGAACAGTGCTTGCTTTTTTTCTGGCAGGAAGTTCAGTTACTGGCTGGTCACCTTGGACTTGTGTAAGCTTGGTTTGTGCTTCATTAGGTCAAGTGTGTAGAAAGCCACTCCTAGGCTCCTCTATAAAGGAGCCCACACTCTGCCTCCTTTCAGACCTTGCTGAGGCATGGTTTCTAGCTTTGTTCTATTATGTCTATAGCAGACCTTACTCCATGTGGAATCCTTACTCCTGAAGCCAGGCCATTGTGACATCTCAGTTGCTCTTAGTTGACCTCTCTTACCTGTCCATTTGACCCTCTGGCACCACTCTCTGCTAAGCCCTGTGCAGTTTGCCCTGGGCTTATGCAAACTAGCCCTCAAGGACTCATGAGGAACCCCACATAAAGTCCTTTACATACTATGTACCCTATTTACCTCCCTTCCTCCACATTATCACAGATTTCAGCATTGCCCAAAATTCTGATATTTGCCTTCTCAGCTTAATGTGAGTACTATGTTCTGCCTGGATTTTTGGCCAGGATGTTGTCCCTGGGGCAGAGAACACTGAGAGGCTCACATCATCAGAAGCCTCCTCTGCTTGCTGTCCAGTGCTTGTAAAAGTTACCTTGCATATTTTGCTCACTTTTATGGTGGTTTAAAGCCCATTGACTGGTCTGGTACCAGTTATTCTACTATCATAGCCACTTTCCTCTTATTCTTGCTTTATGAAGGATAAACCTGTTTATTTTCCAAATAGACAGTCATGGCTCTTCATTCTGAATTGCACCCTTTATCACCGTTAAGTGTCATAATGGTCTGCCTTAGTACTTTTGGCTCTGAATTCAACTTTCCCTGTGAAGATGGTCCCCCTCTTTCTTGTTTCTCTTGGTATATCTGCCAGGAGTCTCTTACTAGCACAGATCTGGATTTAACATTGGAATCCAGTCATAAAACTGTTGAATGTGTTTATAATTGTATATTTTTTGCAGATATACAGGGCAGATACTAGGACGCTAGTCAGGTGGATGGCAGATAAACTGTCAAGTATGAAGTTGACTACTTATATCTTTGGCCCCCACGTAACAAATAAGGACCAAGTGAACTTAACCAGTCTCTCTCATTACTTTTCTATATTGGTTAGTTACATAACCGGTTCCCTACCCATAATCCCCATGTGTTTTAGACCTAATCCTGCTGGTAAGTAGATTCAATGCTGTCTGCCAGGCCATTTGCTGTAGTTCTCCAGTTATCTGTTACAACACTGGAATTAATCTTCTTGTCCTTCCAGAAGAGCTTATGGGAACAATATCCTTTGAGTTCTTACACATTCAAAAATGTCTCTGTATTGTCTTTACAGTTGAGTGACATTTTGGCTAGATATAAAATTCTTGGGCCACATATCCCTTCTTACCTTATGTGAGCATCACTCCAGTTTGCTGGCACAGATGTAGCCGAGAATGTTCTGAGCATAGCCTGTGCTTTACCCTCTTGATCAATGTGATCTGCTCTGGCTGCCAAAAGGACTGTATTAGCTATTAGGTCTAAGAGTTTTACTAGAGCATATTTCAATATTGACCACTCTATAGCTTTTCTTTGGACTTTGATCATAAGACTTCTCTTTTAAGACATTGAAACTGCTTTTCTACATCAGTGAACTCCAACATACCACTTCTTTCATTATCTTTCCATGCTATCCATTTTAACTCTTTCTCTCTCATTCATTTTTCATTCTTCTTACCCTGACTGTATGGCTCCTTCCTGTCTTTTTTTTGGTACAGGTGATCAAACTTGGTCCTTTGTGTCTTTTTATTCAGGGCCTTTGTCGTCTCCTGTTTCTGATTCCCCTCCCTTTCTTCCTTGTTATTTTTTTTTTTTTGAAACAGGGTCTAACTATATAGTTCAGGCTGGCTTTGAACTCACTACGTAGCCCAGGCTGGTCTCAAACGTGCAGCAATCCTCCTGCCTCAGCCTCCCAACTGTTGAGATTACAGGTGTGTATCACCATACCCAGCTACTTCATTTCTTTAAGTTTTTGTCTTCCACTTCTTTCTTGAGCTCTGCCAGATCCAATCTCTCAGTGTTTTGCTGCTTTGGGTTCTTGTTTTATAGAGGTAATTTACAGATGTAACTTAGTTCATTTAGTTTTGTTTTAATTTATGAGTAAATCAGTTAGTGACCATTTTGCTGGTATCTGAGGAATGTTGGCATTTGTTTTTCTTGTTTCTTCTCTGTTTTGTCCTTGTGTTATATTTGCAGAGATGAGTGACTTTTTTAACAGAAGGTGATATTAGGAGACATTTAGAAAAAAGGAGGCTGGGGCCGGGGATTTAGCTCAGTGGATTCGCTGCCTACCGTGCAAGCGCAAGGACGCGAGTTTGATCCCCGGTACCAAAAAAAAAAAAGAAAGAAAGAAAGAAAAAAAGAAAAAAGGAGGCTGATAGAACTCTTGGTGTTCGGGGCCAAGAGGGCCAGGCCACATACAAGATTGACTGGTGGAAGAAATGGCCATCATTAGGTGTCACAGTGTTGGCAAAGCACCTCTGTCGTTTTGTGTGGGGACAGATGCCAAATGCCATACAGCACATAGGACAGCCCTATGTAACCAAGAATGTTGTATACTAGTCAGTTTCTAGTTACTATAACAAAACACTTCAGGCAGGTTAACTTTATGCAGAAGAGAGATCAGGATGGCTCACAGTTCCAGAGAGTAAGCCCTACTGGTTTGGACTCCAGTGAAGGCCAAATGGATGGCATCACCTTATGCCAGGAATGTGTGAAGGGAATAGATTACATCTCCAGACATGACATCAGAAAGACTTGGGCCCCACAGTCCTTTTCAAGGGAACAGGCCCAGCTGACCCAAGGATCCACTATTAGGCCCATCTCTTAAAGGTTCCATACCACCATTGCCACACAGGACCAAGCTCCCAACATGCACCTTTAGAGGGACACACTGAATCATACCCACCCATAGATGTTTGACCATAAAGACAGCTCTGATTCCATGGGGGCTCTCTGCTTGCTGCAGGAGGCACATGTTGGGACAGGAGGCTTCCTGTTCACCAGCACTGAGCATGGAGTGCTTGGACCCCAGAGAGAGCCTGGCTCCCCGATGGCTCTATGCAGATTGAAAATGTTACATAATTCCTTGTCTTGTTCAGCACCCTTCTCCTTCATAGAACCAGGCCAGGAGCTAGGCTTCCCCACAGCCTGGTGAAGAGCACTACTTTGCAGCCCTTCTACCTGTGGTGTTGTCTTGCCCTTGTCCTGGGCCTTTGTTCATTTTCTATTGCTATAACAAAGTTCCTGAGACTGAGTATATTATGAAGAATAGTTTATGTGGTACACAGTTCTAGGGGCTAGAAAGTACAAGATCATGGAGCTGGCATCTGGTAAGGGCCTTAGCACTGCCTCATAATGAGGCAGAGGACATCCTGTGGTCGAAGAGCAAGTGTGCTAGCTCAGGTCTCTTTCTTTTCTTGTAAACCCTAATGCCACCACAAGAGCCCCATTCTCAGGACCTTGTCTGACCCTAATGATCTCCCAAGGCCCCACCTCCAAATGCCATCAGCATGTGGAGTTGGGGATTAAGTTCCCAACCATGAACTTCTGGGAGAGACATTCAGACCACAGCTCCTGCCCACCCCCTCCCTGCTGCTTCCCACTCTTGGCAGCTCTTTAGCCCCTTCCCATCACAGGATTCCCTTAACCGCTTAGGCTTTGCTGAAGGTGGGGGGTTACATTTCTCATCCTCCCTGAGATGCGGGTGTTAACAAGGTTCCTCCAGGAGAAATGGTAACTCCATGCTGCTGCCAAGCTGGAATTGTTGCCTCTCAGTAGATGTGAAGATGCAATGTATTCCCCACAGCAGGGAGCTCAGAGCTACTCCCTAATGAAGGTGAGAATTTGTCAGAACAGGTACAGGGGAACAGCTCAGCCAAAGGCCTGGAGCAGAGGGAGAGCTAGAGTCCTTGGTGTCATGGCCAAGTGGTCAGTCAAGAGTAGAAGTGCTCCTGGGGAGGAGGTAGAGGAGGTCAGCTGTATGGGGGCGGGGGTGTGACCATCAAGGAACCTGAGCTCTCTCATAGATCCTGCTGCAGGATGGGGCAGGGTGCCCATGGCTGAACACCACTGCTTCAACCCAAGAGCACCTGACACCACCCCCTGCCATCTTCCCTCTTGCAGGTGTGCAGCACTCACCAACTCACCAATCCTGGAATTTCTGACATCACAGTCCGGCCAGACCGCAAGATCCTGGCCACCGCAGGCTGGGACCATCGCATCCGTGTGTTTCACTGGCGGACGATGAAGCCACTGGCTGTGCTGGCTTTTCACAGTGCTTCTGTCCACTGTGTGGCCTTTGCCACCAATGGCTTGCTGGCTGCTGGATCCAAGGATCAGCGCATCAGCATCTGGTCACTGTATCAACGCACGTGACTCAGCCATTCCATTCTCTAGAGACTCAGAAGACAAGAAGTAGGCATCTTACTCCAGCCTTGGCCCAGTCAAGTGGACACTGACCATCAAGGGCCCCTAAGGACCAGCAGGTGTGGCCCAAGGACCATAGAGTCCTCACTTTTCATGAGGCTCACTATTCCTTTTGTGAACTCGGGCGTCCATATGACAGTGACCCTGGCAACCAGCCAGACACCTGGGACCTGTGGCCTATTGGGAGGTCTGGCTTGGGCCTGACAGTGCTGCCAACTTGAGGATATTGTGTAATAAATTTTCTGTTGCAAACCTCTTCCACTGGTCCCTCCACTTAAGAGTCAAAGCCCTCAGATCCCCCTGGATAAGCCCCCTGCTGGGCCTTGCTATTGAGTGAGTGACCCTGAGTGTGCATTCCAAGGCCTTTGGAGGCCACAGACCCTTACCATAGCCTTCTGATGATGTCTGCATAGCTCCTTACCCAGAGATGGGCAGGAACTCCCAACATCCAGGACTGAAGCATCCAGGACTGAAGCTCCAAGAAAGTATAGCAGGAAAGGGGTGGATGCTGGGTGGCCAAGGTAGTTGGGGCTGGAGCTGGTGGTGTGCAAAACAAAGCCAGACACAGGATGGGGAAGAGGTGTCAGTCCTAGAGAGAATCTATCAATTAGGGTTCACTAAGGGATTTAATATTATAGACTTAATATTATGTATAATAAATGTTTTATATATATAAGCATATATTTATATATTAAATATTTATATGATATATAATTTACAAGTAAGCTTACAATGGCTGCCTACAGAGTCAGGGGTGGAAGAATGCAAAAGGGCCATCTGCATTCGGGAGAGCTGAGGATCCAGTCAAAAGTCAAAGCCCTGGGCCCTGGGATTTAGCTCAATGGTTCTGCCACCTGCCTTGCAAGTGAAAGGTCCCGAGTTCGATCCCCGGTGCAAGGGCATATTGGAAAACTGAACGGTCTGCACTGGAAGCCTGAGGAGTCTGTGCTCGAAACCTGAAGGAAGTGGAGATGAACATCCAGAAGTGATAGCAAAGATGACGTCCTCTAAAAAAGCAAAAGGGAAGACTTCTGGCTTCTTTTCCTTTTTATTCTATCTAAGCTACAAGCCTATTGGTTGGTGCCACCCATCTCCAAGGTTGGTCTTCCCTCTTCAGCTTTTGGCTTACCAGTCAGTCATCCAGACACATCCAGAACTGTGCTCCACTACCTGCTATGCATTTCTCAGTCCATTCAAGTCAACACCATGGTTATCTATCACAGAGGGTTAGATGATAGGGACAGATCCATCTCCAGGTGACCCTAGCAGAGGCATAGAGACACCGAGGCAAAGCCCTTCACAGTAACCAAAGACACAAGTTCAGCCTCATGGGTGCACAAAGCGACAGCATAAAAGCTGGGAACAAGCCCCCACTGCCCCTGCACACAGCTGGCCCGGTGAGGATCCTCTAGCATTGATCAGGAAGGAACAGGACTCTGAATGTGTGGCTGGAGCCTACAGACAGATCCCAAAGAAGCAAAGACCTCAGACCTCTGCACTTTGTCCTCAATATCAGAAGAGCCCAGCCCCTGTGGAGTCTGGCCCCTTCTAGCTGAAGAGCTGGGGTTTCCCCCAGGTGCTGCCCTGGGAGGCACCACCACACTCAGGACACCACTTCATCCCTGGCCCCCTCAGAGGGAGAGGCACAGAGTGCCTGCTGTGCTAAGGACACTGTGCTACAACCAAAGGGCCTATTGTCTCCAGTTTGTACCCACTGAGATCTAGAGAGAACACTCCCAGGAGTAGGAACAAAGGGGGCAGGGTCTGTGTGGCTGGAGTATTAAATGGGTCAGGTGAGTAATTGAAACGGGCCCACAGAGGACAGGGCCTGGGCTCAGTGCTGCAGCTTCAGGGCCTAGAAAGGGTTCTGACAGTTGGGTTGGTGGCAAGTTGGCTGAGACGTGGACCCAGAAGGTGGCCACACCTTTCAAATGTGTGATGCCCTTGATGTGCAAGCAAGGCTGGGGGACTGGAACACTGGAGATCTGTCATGCAAGGCCTATGTGCCCACAGTGGGAGGATCCAAAGGTCATACTATTAGCTCCCATGGAGAGGAATAAAGTTGCTGAGGGAACCCAGCATCTTTAAAGAGCTCTGTGACTGCTCATCTCTGTAGGCCAGAAGTTACAGTAGGAACCAGGTGCAGTCATGTGTGACTGTAGTCCCAGCTACTTGGAGGGCTGAGGCAGGAGGATTCTTTGAATGTCAATGCTGTCAGTTCTTTTGATGTTAACAGCTCTCTTTGTTACTCAGAGCTAGCAGGTACCACCAGCCTTGGGAACCCTTCCAGCTTCAAGAGAAGGCGGCTCTCCGCTGCTGTTATTCCTGCTCTCCGTCCTTCTCTAGTGCCAGCGCCTTCAGTGTTACTAGCCCCTGGTGGCTTGCTAGCTGGTGGCTTTTGTCGCCAGCAGCCTTCCACATTACCAGTTCAGACTGCTCTACTTGAGATGGAATTCATGAATAGGCAAGAATATTCCATCTGCAAGAGGCTTGTTAGGATTTATGCCACAGGATAAGGGGAAGCAGTGCCCAGACCGACCCACTAAGAGCCAGGGAGGTTGCTTATATCGAGAAAGAAGGTGGTTGGCACATGCTCAGTGTCAGACTTTGGCCATCATAGGGAGGGGCCCCTGGCAGACCTGACTAAGGAGGGCTGCAGAAGGGTAGAGTCATCGAGAGGGGCCAAGGAGTGTCACTTAATTGTCAAGACAAGCTGGAGATGGTCTCTGTAATGGGCAATGGAATAAGAGCCACCCTCAGAAGAGTCTAACAGGCAGAGACCTGTGACCAGGCCAGTGTCCTGGGTTCCCTAGAGATGGAGTTTCCAGGCCACCTACCAAAGTTGACTTGATCCACATAAGCAAAGCCATTCTAGATCTGGTGAGCAGAAGTCTGACCTGGTCAGGACACAGCTTCAATCACAGGCCCAGAGTCCTCCTTTTGGGGGCAGTTCAGTCCCTTGAGGAAAGTCCCTGCTACCCTGCCAACAGGGTGCTGCTCATCCTCTGCTCAGCCTCCCCCAGGGGCCTTCCATGCTGTCTGAGAAGTGTTAGTGTTCGCTGGAGTAGGCAAACCCACACCCAAGTGTGAGACCTCCCAGCTCAGGGACAAGCCTGACCCCACTTGCCTGTTGGGCAGGGGTGGCTTGCAGTATCTAGAACATCTCAGGGAACCTGAGCTCTCCCTGAGCATCCTGTAGGCAGCCACTGGGATGTTGGACATATCAGAGTCACTGAGTATCTGGGAGGAAGAGTGATCTGGGTTTCGGCAGGAGCAGCCTAAACCTCGTCAGTCACCAGAGGAAGCTGCTGGGGGAGTCACACTGTGGGTGCTGGTCAAAGCTGGCACAGTTGTGAGTTTCTGATGTCCCCACCACAGTGGCATGTGTAGGAGGCCTCCACCTGGTCATTGAGGATACAGAGATGATGCAGGGTGCGTAGGCTTGTTGAAAAGGTGAGGCCACAGCTGTCTCAGGTTCCAAGACAGATTTTGCTCCTGAGGCAGCAGCCACTGCTTCCAGCAGCACTGAGTGCTTGGCTCTGAATGTGGGCCAACTCCACCTTTACAAAGCACCCAGGGCCATTACCCGAGTCTAGAGCAGAGTAGCATGTCCTGGTGGCCAGACCAGAGGGTGATGGCAGCGCATGCTTGGCCTTGCTGATGCCAAGCAGCAAAGAACTCTGTCCTATGAGCCCTCACTGAAGCAAAGCTGCAAAAGCACAGGGCAGTGGGTGCCCCCAGCTATCCTCATTCTCCTCATCCTCAGTGGGTGCTCAGGGCAGAGTGGTCTTGCAGAGGTGAGGAAAGCAGCAGGGAAAGAGGGAGGCCTTTCAGGCCCTGCCTTGGCTCCAACCCCCAGGTTCCTGGGCACTGGGCAGTGGGCCTTTCTCCTTGAGAGTCTCCGGAATCAGGCCCCAGAAGTGGGGGCTCTTACCCCACCCTACCCATTTATGTCCATGTTGTCTTTGGCATCACCAGTATAGTCACAAAAACAATCTACAGCTGAAGCCAGAGGTATAGTTCAGTTGTAGAGTGCTACCTAGCAGGTACAAGCCCGTGGGCTTAATCCCCAGCCCTGCAAAAGCAAACAAAAAGATGGACTAGCGCCAGCAGACTTGAGGTGTGCATTCCAGACACAGGGACAAGAGTGCTGTGAGCCTATGCAGTTTGCTAAATGTAGAAATGCTGTCTTACAGAATGTCCAAGGAGAGCTGTAGTTCATGAGCCACCAGTATCTTACCTGGACAATCAGATGGTCAAGAGGTGATGTTGGCAGGGACATAGACCTGGCACCTGGGCATCAGGTCCTTAGCCCTAGATTTTTTCTTTATCCATTTTTTTTTTCCAGTGCTGAAGATGGATTTCAGGACCTCATGCATGCTTTGGAAGCCCTATCACTGAACTATGGCCTTGGCCTTCCCCACATTTTCTAAGTTAAGAGCAGAGCACAGAGGAATGGTTTGGGAATTAGATTCTCATAAGGAGAGTGCAACCTGCTTTCCTGGCTTGTGTAGTTCACAGGGTTCATGATCCTTTGAGAATGTAATTCTGCTGCTGATATAACAGGATTGGGGTGGGTGGCTTTGCAAAGTCAGCCCCCTGATCTTCTCCCGTTACAAAATGCCTTTCCTGGTTACTTTAGCTCTGAACCAAGCTGCCTTCTTTGGAACTTGAACTTAAATGCTTATTTCCTTCAGATCATTTTAATATTGCATAATCTGAAATGGCTCAACCGTGAGGGTTCAATACCATAGCTATCAGTGTTATCTGCAAACAGCCGCTTCCTGTTAGCTGGCAGGAAAGATAGTGAAGGTATTAAGCAGAAAGAAAGTATGGCCCAGAGGTAGTCCCCAAAGTGCTGTGTACAGTATCCCTAGGACAGGCCTGGGGAATCACGGCTCCTGGAGGCAGTGTGTGGCACCCCGGCCTCCCTTGAATTGCATGCCACTGTACCCCCAGCAAGGCATTTTCTAGTGCATCTAGAATATCACTGAGAGAGAAGCTGGTTGTTCATCCTCTTCTCCAAGTGCTCTTCCATAACAGTCTTCCACGTGATGGGGAGGCCTCTCACAACCAGAGAAAACTCATGTTTGGAAATTGCAATAGGTGTTTATTGTGCTCAGTGCTGACTCTGGTGGGCGTATTCTGCCATAATATTATGAACAGAGGGAGTTTCCATGGGTCAAGGCCACAGGCATAATGTATCTGTCCTGTGCTCGGGGGAGGAGGGGCCTCAGAGGGCTGTAGTCAGGGTGGCAGCAGGACTGAGCTCCTCTCCTGTTGGAATCCAGATCCAGTGGCTCTAGGACACAGTTCTTGGCTCCAGGGTTCTGCCCCAGGCCCTGCTCTGGCACCCTCCGAATGATGAATGGCAATAACACTTCACAGCCAGCTAGAGTGGCTTTGAGGTATTTCATTGAGTAACTTCGGTGGCTCAGGGTGGGATTTGGACATAGCGTCAGAGCCTGTGCAGTAAACCGGGGTACCCAGCATTCCTAGCCACTGCCTCAGGCACAGGGGGATAGAACAGCCTGTGGGCAGCTCTGCAAGGATGCAGGACACACATCTTGGTGTGTCCACCCGCTCCTATTTGGCCTCTGGAGAAACCTGCTGCCAGTACCAAGGGACATCCATTTTGACAGCACCACTGTGTGCTACCCTTACCGGCGCACAGCTATGTGGGACAGGTCCAGCCACCATCATCCTCCGCTCGTAAATGACACTACCCAGCACTGCCCTGTCTGTCTCATTCGCTTGGACATCAGCCTGGGGCACCTTTCCCCTTTGCTCCTTGAATGTCTCAGACAGGATCACAGTCACAAGCTCCAAGAAAATAGACAAACCCGGGCTGGGGATTTAGCCCAGTGGTTTCGCTGCCTGCTGCACAAGTGCAAGGACCCAAGTTCAATCCCCCGTACCAAAATAAATAAATAAATAAAAATAATATAAAATAAAATAAAGAAAATAGGTAAACCCCACTCTGCATGCAGCAGTGACTCCCCGGGCCCTCAGACACCAATAGGACAACCGATTCTCTGAAATTATCCAAGGAGGAATTCCTGGAGCAAAGTGCCCAGTGCGGCCTTAGACTGGCTGTGTTGACGTGTTGTGCATGTCTCCACACTCCTCTGGGAGTGATGCTCATTCAGGTGTTTCCCACCTGTGTCTGCCAAGAAACTGCAGCTCTCCCTCTGCACAAAAGGACTGTTTGCACAAAGGGAAAACATCCCTTCAGGGGGTTCTTTAGAAACGCTTGATTCTCAACTAGCTATAACTTCATGCAGAACCCTAGCATGGCAGACAGCAAGCTGGCACCAATGACAGCGTTAAATCTGAACTTGCTGTGCACCCGTGCCCTGCGCAGCCAAGCTGCCTAGCCGAGCCACCAGCCCCACCAGCTCCTGGGCTCCGGAAGGGTGTGCCTTCTCCCTGGCCTGCAGGTGCCTCCTCTACAGTCGGATCTCAGCTCGCATCCCAGGTTTCCACATCCCCTTCCTGTGGGTGGTTTCTGCACCTGCCTTGGGCTTGGAGGGAGTACCCTTCTGAGACTCCCTTCTCACTCTGTCAGCCTCCCAGGGCCGGTGAGCCATTCCTTAGCCCACACACCAGCCTTGAGGACCAGACAGTCTGCCAGCAAGGCTGACCAGCTCTGTGAAAGAGGTTCTGAGCCTATGCTCCAAGAGTCCAGCCAGAACCGGAGCATCAGGTGAGGGGGAAACTGGACCATGAGGAAGGAAGAAGGATGTGGCCATGTGTGTGCCAAATGGAAAAGAACAGCAGCAGACACCTGTGGTGTTTCAAGGGGCTACTTTTACCTTCCATCCCTGCCAGGGCTCCAGGAGCAGCAGCTCATCCACCACTTCCTGAGTGCACGCGGTGGGTGAAGTCCACTCTCCAGGCTGACTACAGCCACCTTGTGCTTCAGCATCAGGACCAGAAACATTTATTAACACAGGTTTCCTCCAGGCCCATTCCTATAGGTCCTGCCTTAAAGGAGAGCTGCTTTTGTGTCACCAACCACAGGTGCATTCCAAGATGCCTGAGCATGCCTGGAGCTCTATGGGCTCAGGGTTCACGGTGACCCCACCACAGTCTGTCGACAAGTGAGACTAGGAATCCTCACTGACCCTCGAACAAGAAAAGCTTGCTGGGTATATGAGAAAGATGGAGTGTTAACATAGGGTACATGTGGGTGAAGATGCTTGTGTGTGCGTGTGCGTGTGTGTGTGTGTGTGTGTGTGTGTGTGTGTTCTTGTACAGAGGATTGATCCCAGGGCCTTGTACTGAGCTACATTCCTAACTTTTTTTTTTAACTTTGAGACAAGGTGTTGCTAAATTGTCTAGGCTGGGCTTGAACTGGTAATCCTCCTACCTCAGCTTCCTGAGTAGCTTGGATTACAGTCATACACCACTGTACCCAGCTCTGCTTTATGTTTTTATAGATGTGGAATGTTAAAAAATTGGGTCACTTGGTTTCATCTCATTGCAATTATTTGTTACTGCATTAATAAACTTTCCAAAACTTAGCCATATAACATACAAATTCTGTGCACCTGGAGGCTATGGATCAGAAAATTCAAGAGGAGCCTGGCAAGGTGTACACCTGTAGTTCCACTACCCTGGAAAGCTGAGGCAGGAGGATCACAAATTCAAACCCAGCTTGGGCAATTTAGGGACTGAGAGAGTCTGTTTTAAAATTAGGAGGGAGGAGCTGGATATATCCCAGGGCTAAGGTCCTGAGTTCAATTGCCAGGACTGGAAAAAAAGAAAGAGAAGGAAAGGGAGAGTGGGAAAGAAAAAAAGAAAAAATTGGGGAGGAACACAGCTATATGGCTTGTCTCTGTTCCACATGGCAGCTACCATGGCTGAGGGTCCACTTCTACCCTGGCTTCTTCACTCATGTGCCAGGCACCTTGGCAGTGGCCACTAGAGGGCTGGGCACCATGGGGAGCATCAGCACAAGTGCTTTTGTGTGCACTCTCAGTGTAAATACCTCAGGGGAGTCAGACTTATTATAAGGGATTGCAAAGAACACATCCTGCTAGCCAGGGGGAGCCCAGAACCTTCTGTGATATGGCCCACTCTGGAGTCGGAGATAGATCCTACCTCTTAGATGGGGGACAGTTAAGGTTTTTGCCTCTTTTACAAAGTAAGGCTCTTCTTTGTTTCCCTTTGTGTAGTCAGAAAAAATGAGTACAGACAACCAAGACCCCAGAAATGGGGGAAGGAGCTAAGACCTGTCTGAATGGGCTCATGCACCAGCAGCAGAGTTCTCCAACATAACAAGAAGTTCTGTTATAAAAAGAGACTCAACCGGGTGTGGTGGTGCGTGCCTGTAATCCCAGCACTTGGGAGGCTGAGGCAGGAGGATTTCGGCAAGTTCAAGGCCAGCCTGAGCTACATAGGGAGTTCAAGGCCAACTGGAGGTATATAGCAAGACCTTATTAAAAAAAACAAAAAACACCCTCAAACATCAAAAAGGACAATATACCCAAGCCTAATGGCACACACCTGTAATTATGTGATGCTTGGAGACTAAGGCAGGGGGATTTCAAGTTCAGGTCCAGCCTGTGCAATTTAGCAATTTCGTGACACCCTGTCTCAAAAAGAGCTAGGGGTTGGGCATAGTGGCGGGTGCCTGTAGTCCCAGCTACCCAGGAGGCTGAGGTGGGAGGATCGCTTGAGTCCAGGAATTCCGGGCTGCAGTGTATTATGCTGATCGGGTGTCCACACTAAGTTCGGCATCAATATGGTGACCTCCTGGGAACAGGGGTCCACCAGGTTGCCTAAGGGGGCGTGAACTGGCCCAGGTCGGAAATGAGCAGGTCAAAACTCCTGTGCTGATAAAAAGGGCTAGGGATATATCTCAGTGGTAGAGTGCTCCTTGGTTCAATCCCCAGGACTTCCAAAAACAAACAAACAAAACCCTATAAAATGTTGCTAACCTGAGTTCAATCCCCAGTACCGACAAACAGACAAACAAACAAGCAAACAAAAAAAATGTTGCTAAAAGGAATTAAAGACATAAATAAATGGAAACACATCCCATGCTCATGGATTGAAATTTTATGACTGTTAAAATGTCAACAGTACCCAAAGCAATCTACAGATTCAATGTAATCTTCACTTAAAAATCCCAATGACATCTTTTACCAAAAGAGACATTTAAATCTCAAAGATATCTTTTACCAAAAGAGACAAGATTCATATGGAATCTTAAGGGACCCCCAATAGCATAAATAATCTTGAAAAAGAATATATTTGGAGGACTCACACTTCCTGATTTAAAAACTTATAAAGCTACAGTACCCAAAACAGTGCGGTGCTGAGGATAATGACAGACATAGACCAACGGAATGGAATAGTATCCCTCACATATATGGGGTTTTGGACAAGAGTATCAAGACCATTCAATGAGAAAAGAACAGTCTTTTTAACAATGGCTGCTGGGAAAATTGAATATTCAGATGCAAAAGAATGAAACCCATCCTTACCTAACACCATATATAAAAATTAACTCAAAATACATCAAAGACCTAAATGTAACATCTAAAACTATGAAACTCTTAGAAGAAAACATAGGGCAAAAGCTTTATGTCACGCCATTATGTTTCACAATGATTTATTGAATATGACACCAAAGGCTACAGGCAACAAAACAAAAATAGACAAAATTGGACTTCACAAAAATTTTAAAATTTTGTGCATCAAAAGATGTCATGAACAGCGTGAAAAAGCTATCCACAGAGTGGGAGAAAATATTTTGAAATCATGTGTCTAATAAGAGATTAGTATCCAGAATGTAGAGAGAACTCTTAAAAATTGAATAAAAGATTCAGTGTTGCTGGGCATGATGGCACATGCCTGTAATCCCAGTACACGGGAGGCTGGGGCAGGAGGATTGCCATGAGCTCAAAGCCAACCTGAATGACACAGCAAGACCCTGTCTCAAAAAACTAAACCAGCTGGGGATTTAGCTCAGTGGTTCCACCACCTGCCTCACAAATGCAAGGACCCGAGTCCAATCCCTGGTACCAAAAAAAAAAAATTCTGCAAAAGAGGCACCATATTTTTGGGCCGGGGATTTAGCTCAGTGGTTTCGCCCCCTGCCTCGAAAGTGCAAGGACTGGAGTTTGATCCTCAGTA
>NW_004624747.1:392779-408236 GCF_000247695.1 Heterocephalus glaber | reverse complement strand
TGGTGGGAGGGGAAGGGGAAAGGAAAGAAGGGAAAGGAAAAATTATGAGAAAAGAAAAAAAAATGGAAATGAAATCTATGTAAATAGGGAAGGGTGGAGGGGGTGAAGGGCGCACAGGTGATGGGGAGAAAATAAGAACCAAAATACATCATGTACAGGTACAAGTACCCAGTGATAAATATAAATGTATTGTATACCTAAAATGTACCAATAAAAGAATTTTTTTAAAAAATGAAGCTGGGTGTGGTGGCCCACAGCTGTAATCACAGCTACTCTGGAGGCTGAGCCAGGAAGATCACAAGTTCAAGTTCCCCCTGGGCATGTTAGCAAGGCCCTGTCTCAAAATTTAAAAATAATCTGCTGCCTGCCTCTCAAGTGCAAGGTCCGGAGTTCAATCCCTGGTGCCAAAAAAAATTTTTTAAATAAAAAGGGGTGGGCATATAGCTCAATATCAGAGCACCTCTGGGTTCAATCCCTAGTACAACCAAACAAAAAGCCAATGGCAAAGGATTTGAATAGACATGTCTCCAGAGAGGATAAACAAATACCCAATAAGAACAACATCACTAATTGTTACAGAAAGGCAAATCAAAACTACAATGAAAGTTGGTGCAGTGACACAGTTGGTGCAATCCCAGGACACAGGAGGCTGAGGCAGAAGAATTGCAAGTTCTCAAGGCAATCCAGCAAGACTGTCTCCAACAAACGTACTGCAATGAGATACCACCCCATATCCATAAGGATGGCTACTATATTAAAAAAAAAAAAAAAAAAGGAAATGGGGAAATAGCAAATGTTGCCTTGTGCACTGTTAACTGGAATTTAAAATGATGCCATCACTGTGGGGAAAGTATGCTGATTTCTCAAAAACTGAAAAACAGAAGCCAGGCCAATGGCACATATCTGCAATCCCAGCAATTGTAAAGCTGAGGCAGGAGGATTGTGAATTCAAGGGCAGCCTGGGCTATATAGTGAGACCCTGTTGAAAGAGAGAGAGAGAGAGAGAGAGAGAAGAAAAGATCATATGATCCAGCAATGTCATTTGTTGGTATATACCACATGTAGTTGAAAGCAGAGTCTCAGTAAGACAGTTACACACCCATGTTCACAGTAACATTGTTCACGGTAGCCAAGAGGTGGAAGCAGTTCAAATGAACATCAACAAGTAAGAAGTAAAATGTACTGCGTATACACACAGTGAAACATTATTCAGCCTTAAAAAGAAAGGAAATTAGTTTATAGCAGCACAATTCATAATAGCTAAATCTAGGAAACAGGAACCTCAACAGGTGAAAGGGTAAAGATGTAATTACACACAATACGGTACTACTCTGCCATAAGGAAAGGCAAACTTGAGTCATTTGTAGAAAAAAGAATGCATCTTGGGACCATAATGTTAACTGAAATAAATCAGACACACAAGCTTAAATATCACATGGTTTCTTATATATAAAAAACCCAATATATAAATAAAGTACAAAATAAAAGACAGACAATAGAAAAGAAAAGAAGAGGGAGAAAAAGGTTATTGTAATCCAGGATGGCCAATGTACTAACAGTGTACCTTGATGTCGCATAATTGTTTTATGTGTTTTAAATGTTTTTTGGCCTGTTAGTCTGGCTGTTAATCTGTTTATGATAATTAACTTGATAAAGGCTTAAAAATAAATAAATGAATCTGACGCTGCCAAAAAGAGGAAGGAAATTAGCCAGGTGTGGTGGTGCGCACCTGTAATCCCAGCACTCTTTGAGGCTGAGGCAGGGGGACAGTAAACTCAAGTCCCACCTGGGCAAATTAGTGAGACCCTGTCTCAAAATTTTAAAAATAATAAAAAGGACCAAGGATGTAGTTTAGTATGAAGACCTTGGGTTCAATCCCCAGTACTGCAAAAAAAAGAAAGAAAGAAAATTGTGACAAATGTGACAATATGGATGAACCCTAAGGACATTATGTTCAGTGGAGTACACCTGTCACAAAAAGAGAAAGAGTCCACTTACAGGAGATACTAAGAGTTGTCAAATTTTCAGACCAGGGCTGGGGATGTAGGTCAGTGGTGGCACATCTGCCCAGCTTGCATGAGCCTGGGATTCAGTCCTCAGCATGCATGTACACACACACACTCACACACACAGTAGAATGGTGGTTGCTGGGGGCAAGGGGTGTGGGAATGGGGAGTTATTGTTTAATAGGTGCAGCGTTTCGCCTTCACAAGATGGAGAGTTCGGAATGTAAATAGTAGTGACGGTTACACTCCATAATAAATGTGTTTAATTTGTTGACATTTTAAAATGATTGGGAGGATAGGCTTTTTATTACATACACTTGGGATTAAAAGTTTTTTTGGGGGGGGAGCATAAGGCCAGGGTGGGTCAGCGGCACTGAATGTCACAGCACTGGCCAGAGGCCCAGCCAATGCATTTCCTGTGAAAGGATGTTAACACCTGGGAGGTGCTGAGAACACACCCGAGAAAAATGAGAAAAAGAAAGTGTAGAAACATAGTACTTTTAAAACCAGTTTTAGTAAATATTCTCATTGTGGTATGTCTTTCCTAAGGTGTTTAAGGCATTTTCAGATCAGATATGTTAATCTTGTGGTTTTTGTTTAATATTTCTAAGGGTCTTTATTTGTTTGTTTTAGTTTTTTTTTTTTTATTTTGGTACTGGGGATCGAACTCAGGTCCTTGCGCTTGCAAGGCAGGCAGCGGAACCACTGAGCTAAATCCCCAGGCCCATTTGTTTGTTTTTGTTAGCAGTACTGGGGATCAAACTCTGGGCCTTGCACATGCTAACCAAGTGCTGTACCACGGAGCTATACACCAGTCCTTAACTAGCACTTTTATTTTTTTGGTATTGAAGATTGAATTCAGGACCTTGCACTTGTGAGGCAGGCGTAGTGTCACTGAGATAAATCCCTGGCCCTACTAGTACTTTTTTTTTTTTTTTTTTTACCAGGGATTGAATTTGGGACCTTGCACTTTCGAGGCAGGCGCCAGAACCACTAAGCTAAATCCCTGGCCCCATTGTATTAATCTTGAACAGTTATTGAACACTTAGTTTTCTTTTTGATTTTGGAAATTTCAAATAGAAATGAAAATGAAGCAGAACCATTACTCCATGTGCCCATCCCCCAGCATACACTTTACATAAAGGCTTTGCTGATAGTCACCTCCCAATCCCAAGTCCCCAGGGCATTGAAGTGTTGTCACCTGGGGATACCAGGGGGAGCCTTAGGTCCACATGGTTGCCTTCTTCCCTCGACAGTGCCTCCTGTCCCTGAGGGGTGCTTTGCTTTGGGACACTGGGCCTTTATTCTCTCAGAGCACAAGGACAACCCTACCTGATGACAGTGGACACAGTGTTCTCGAAACACATCTTTTGATAGATGTGATGAGGCACTAGACAACTGTCATGTGACTGAACCACATGGAAGGGCAGGCAGGATAGGGTATGCCCAGCAGAAAGACTGTCCACAGGTGGCAGATGTCCAGGCCAGCAACACACTGGGCCAGCCTCAGCAACAGTAACCAGTGAACCAGTGACCCAGTGACCCAAAGGAAAGAAGTCACATCAGGTCTAATCTACTTATCTTACCTATTTCTAGAAATAAGGAGCAGGAGGGCCGGGATTTAGCTCAGTGGTTCTGCCGCTTGCCTCACAAGCACAAGGTCCTGAGTTTGATACCTAGCACCAAAAAAAAAAAAAGCAAGCAAGAAAGAAGGAGCAGGAAAAAACTATTTTCCTAGTTAAGAACAATAGTTCCTTGGGCTGGGGATTTAGCTCAGTGGTTCTGGCGCCTGCCTCGCAAGTGCAAGGACCCGAGTTCAATCTCATGGTACCAAAAAAAAAAAAAAAAAAAGAACAATAGTTCCTGAGCCTGGGGGTGTAGCCTGGTGGCAAAGTGCTTGTCTAGCATGTGTGAGGCCCTGGGTTCAGTCCCTAGCACTGCAAAAGCAAAACAAAAGGCAGATCCTAAAGCTATGCCTAGGAGCATACTGTGAAGCTCCATTAAAGGAGCCAAGAGAGTGGAGAATGGAGATATCTCAGACTGTTTCCTGTTGCTATAACAGGATAATGGAGGCTGGGTAATTTATAAAGGAAAGAGCTTTATTTTGGCTGACAGTTCTGGAGGCTGAAAGTCTAAGAGGAGGCAGCCATATATGGGGAGGGACTAGGGCTGCTTCAACTCATGGTGGGAAGCAGAAGGGCAAGCAGGAGTGAGCTAAGAGACAGCTTCATAACAGCCTACTCCCCAGGGAGCACACCCATCTGCAAGCAAGGCATTAATCATGCTCAGCGACCTAATCACCTCTTAAAGGACCCACCTTCCAACATGGCCATGATGTCAATCAGATTTTTGGAAGGAACAAACCATATTTAAGCCACAGCAAGAGGAGGAGGAGAAGAAAAAAGAGACATACCAAAATGGAGGCAAAACCAAAGACAGGGAATACCAGCAAGCTGTTCTTTACACGTAAGAGAACTTTCAATAAAATTCATCCTTGTTATATGTATTGCGGCTTTGCTCTGTTCTGCACAGCATATAAATGGGGTCCTGCAGTGTGGTGCCTCCTGGGCCTTGCTTCCTTCACTCAGAGCCATGCATTGTGACTCCTGTGGATCGAGTGCGTCAGCAGTTCCTGCCCTTGCATTGCTGAGTCTTCCTCCAGGGACACATCGCCACCCACCTGCTGAGACATTATGGCCTGTCCTGGTTTGAGTGGAGACTGCTGTGGGCATCAGGCATGCATCCTTGTCCCTCTGTCCTCTTGGAAGGCATCCTGGCCCCCAGCCTTGCTCAGCCAAACTGACTAGCTGTAGTACTGACATCTGGCCCAGGGCTGTTCCTGAAAAATGGCTATCCTTCCCAGAGTGACTCCATGTCTAAGCAGGGTGACATTGTGATCCTGCCTCCGCTGAGCTCCTCCATCCCTGGCCATTCTGTGAGTGTCATCTGTACCTCCCTGTGGAAATGCTCTTTCAGAGCCTAAGCTGTCACTTGTCATCTGGTACTGTGTGAAATGTTGAATTTTGTTCCAGACCCTGTGGCTCTGTACCTTTGTCTCCCCCAAGCCAGAGTGAGCTGGGCCATCCTGCAGCAAGTGGCTTTACTGTGCTCCTCCTAAAGAGTCAGGTCCTAACTAAACTACAGAGCACCACACTTCAAGGAGGAAGGTCAGAGACTGTTCCAGAGAAGGAGACGAAAAGCCAGGCTACCAGTGCCTAGAAGGGATCTGGGAGCTGGGGTGGGCCTGGGCCCACAGCTCTGCTCACCACAGGGAAGCCACTAAGACATTCCAGATGGTTTCAGAGGTGCCAACAAACACTCCTGCGCATACCTGTCCTGTGTACACCTTCTGCTCCAGAGCTAGCATGACCTGCCCAGGGCAAAGGCACTTAGGAAAGGCCATTTTCAAGGGATAGCTCCAATGGCCCTCTGCTCCTCCCACCTCAAGGTTGTTGCTAGGCTTCTTAAGCCCATTGAGGCTATCCCACTACAGCCAGCTCCCATGGTCACTGAATTCATCACTCCAGGCTGGGCCATCTCATTGGAAAGTCTGGGTCCTTGCCAGCAAATTCTGGGGTTTTGGGGAGGGCCTGGAGCACCCTTGGGCCCAGTGGGAAAGCACCAGAGGACAGCTCCCACTGAAAGGGTCAGCTAAGTGCCAGGCAGGACTCCAGGGCCCCTGAGCTCAGAGGGCTACACTGTTTCCTTGTCCAGACTGTGCTGCAATCTGGGAAGATTTTTGTGCCCTTGCCATGTCTGGGCCCAATGGCTGTGTGTTGAGTGGCTGCCCATGCATCATTAAGGTACTGGGTAGCAAACCTGGCCTCTATCCACCAGGTGCCAGGAGCAATCCCCACCCTGAATGACAACCAGCATGTCTCCAGGCACTGGCAAACATCCCTAGGGACAAGATCACTCCTGCTAAAAACTACTGTTTTTTTTACAGGAATCGGTCAATCCCAGATGAACACAGAGTGGATTTTGCAAATTATGCATAATCCAAGGTTTGTTAAATTGTTAAATATACATTAAAAACACAAATTTGCCATTTTAACCATTTTTAAATGTAGAGTTCAGAGGCATTAAGTACATTCACATTGTTATGCAGCCGTTGCTACCATCCATCTCCACAATGTGTCATCTTGCAAAACTGAAACTGTACCCATTAAACAGTCCCAGGTCCCCTCTTCCCCACCTCTGACACCCACATTCTTTTTTCTGTATCTATAGATTACCTATTCTAAGTCGCTCTTGTAAGTGAACACATACAGTATTTTTCCTTTTATGACTGGCTTATTTCACTGAACGTAATGTCAGGGTTCATCCATGTTGTAGCAGGTGTTAGAATTTCCTTTGTTTCTAAGGCTGGATAGTATTCCACTGTCTGGATAGACCACATTTTGATTATCCATTCATTTGTCAAAGGACACTTGGGTTACTGTGACTAATGCTACTATGAATATGGTGTGCAAATATCTGTTTGAGTCCCTACTGTTCAGGGTATATGTGCAGAAATGGCCTTGCTGGATTGTATGGTAAATGTATTTGCAAGGGTTTTTTATTCCCGTTACTGGGAACCGAACTCAGGACCTTGCACTTGTCGGTCAGGCCCAGTACCACCGAGCTACATCCCGGCCCTCTATTTGCAAGGTTTTGAGGAACTACCCTACTGTTTTCCACAACGGCTGCTCTATCTTACTTTCCCACTAACAGTGACATACAAGGGTTTCAATTTCTCCACATCCACATCAAGTTGTCATTTTCTGTTTTTTAAAAATAATAATCATGTTAATGGGTATAAGATGCTATCTTAGCGTAGCATAATCCAAGTTTTTTATTCATAAGTTATTCTCTAGATATATATGTGATAGGATCTCTGTTTCCTAGACATTTAAATTCTTAGCAGAAATGAGCCTCATGTCTGGGAAAAACCTGAAATTGCTCCTAGAGGGAAAGACAGCTGGGATGAATTCTGAGAAGCCGATCAGCCTCACTGCCCCAGCGAGAAGGCCGTGTTGCCTGTGTCCTGGCCACCCAAGTCTATTCCCTTGCTGGTGGCATCTGTGTCAGGGTACCTGGATGCCTGCAGGGTCCATGCTGCAGCCCCTGTGAGAGGGGCAGGACTCTGTGGCCCCAGGTAGGACTTATGCGGTGCCTAGAGAATTTTGGTGGCAGCTGAGGAGTCAGTTCTATAATAAGCTTCCTAGACTTTGACTCAGGCATCCAGCTCTCCAGAAGTGGGTGCTGATTGCAGCCCTGGGCTCTGCCTGTAAATGGCACCCCTGAGGGTCAGCCACCCAGAAGGAGGGAGGCTTGACCATTAGAGCAAAGGAGGACCACCCAGCTGAGCAGGAAGGGCCACCCTGAAAGGCCTCCAGGGGTGCTGGATAATGGCAGTGGCAGCTCTCTCACAAAGCAAGGTCTTCCTTTTCAGCTGGGTGATGACAGTGTCTTGGGATGTAAGTGTCAGCAACCTGTGTGACTGTATGACCTACTCAGCCCTCACTTTGGAGTGGTGCTCCCTGTGGCCCAGTGTTCCCTCCTGGCCTCCCTCTGGCAGTGTCCTCACTACTGAGATGGGATCTGAGCCCTCAGCCTGCAGCAGCCCCTTCTCCCCAAAGCTCAAGCCCTGCAAGTGTCCCAGGAGCTGCCAGGCAGGCAGCACTTTCCAATTGGTCAGCTGTGTCTCAATGAAGCAGCTTGTTTGTCTTAGTCCTTAAGACTACTTGTTGTTATCAGAAGGATAATTTGCATGGAAGTGGGTGTTTCTATATTTTTATTTCAGCCCACCAGCCAGCCAGGTTCACACAGCTCCAAATCTGTAGATGAACAATGATATTGGCTTTCAGGCACTGTACTCCACTCGGCTTCCAGGGTCCAGCCAGCCTTAGCTTCAGCTCATCTGCAGACCTAGCAGGAGCTGGCTGGTCAGGGACGGTCCTCAGGGACAACATGCAAGGGGGCCTGTGACCTCAAGTCTACCAAGCTGCCCTTATCCCAAAGGAGGGCTGGAGAAGTACTCTCCAGCAGCTTCCAAGACAGCCTAGCAGGGAAGTTCCCTGCCTTACCCTTGGGGGATGCACAGACTTTGAGGGAGCCACACTGCAGCCCTTTACCCTTACAGCTGGGGAGCTTTGATGAGCTCTGATGTACGATGACATCACAAGAGAAACTGTCCCGGGGTAAAAGCTAGAAAACCCATCGGGGATAAAAGGTAGCTTTAGATGAGGCTAGAAATGGCAGGGAGGATTAGAGAGGAGATGGTGAATATGGGGTGAATATGGGGAGCAGTCACATCAGGGCAGGGCCAGTTTGGAGGCTGAAAACAATGAAGCTGAGACATTTGGAAGATCTGGGGCAAGATGCCATAACCCAGAGCTGCTCTGACCAAGGCCAGCACACACAAATATGTGGCTGAAATGGGGCCACAGTCCTTAATTCTGAAACCCATCAACTGTAAATGGATTGTATCATTAATTCATGTACAACAAAGAGCTTTCCAGTTAGATTAAAATCTCCTCCACTTGATTAAGATGTGTCTGAACTTTAGAGCTATTGAAAAGTGAAAAAATAAATGTGAAGGAAAAAATAGGCCGAGGATTGAGCTCAGTGGTTTCGCCATCTGCTGCGCAAGTGCAAGGACCCGAGTTCGATCTCTGGTACCCCGCCGAAAAACAAAACAAAACAAAACAAACCCTACAGCTCTCACCTAGCACACACAAGGCCTGGGGTGTGAGCCCCGGCACCACATATCAAAATAAAATTTAAAAACCTGTGCATCTGAGAAACAGGGTGATGCACCCCAACCATCTGCACCCTCATGAGGTCGGGAGCAGCAGGAGCAGGTCCTAGGCTGGCCCAGGGCAAAGAAAGGGGATGAGGGCTGCCGGGAGGGGATTAAGGGTTTTACTTATGCAATTGAAAGCCGATAAAGGATGTCAGCAATGCCATCTCCCCCTTATAATTAAGAAGATAATTTAATTACTGCTATTAAAGCCTAATGCACCCCCCATGTGGGCTGCTTTTAGCCAGAATACCTTTGGTTCTGCTGCTTCCCACATGCAGACCTGGCAGCTGTTACAGAGACACTGAGTCTCCAGACTTCATCTTATGAGTCCATCTGGTTTGAGGTAATACAACAAGCAGGAAAGGGAACTGAATCAAGGGCATGATTTGTGTTTTTTAAAACACAGAAAATGTGTGAGGTAGCACCAGGAGAAAGGTCCCATCCATCCTCACCAGGGCTGGGTGCCACCACAGCAGCCCCTGGGGCCATGTCCCCACCTGCTCTGTGGCTGGGCCCATGGCAAGATGCAGAGGTGGAAAGAGGAGTGAAGGAGGAGGGGCAGAATGGTGCAGATGCTTTGGATAAACCCAGCTCATGGAGGTGGAGAGGAAACGTAAAACACCAATTCCCCAGTGTTCCTTCCAGAGGCTCACATAACTCTCCACTGTTTATAGCCAACTTCCTGTCAGAATCACAGCATGAAGGGGAAACTGAGGCATACAGCCTCTAGAACCAAGGCTACTCCAGGTAAGCTGCACTGTCACCATCTGCATTACCCCTTCATCCTACATGTCCTTTGTCCATCACCACCAGCCATTGTTGGTCAAACCCTGCTCACTCTGTCTGCCCAGCCCTCAGCAGCTATGGGCTCAGGCAAGAGGGCTGCTTTGATCTGCAGCACACCTGGAGCTCGGTATCTCTTCCTCACGCAGCTGTCAGCATAGGGATCCCACACACTACCCAGACCTCCCCAGCTGAAAGGTGCTCTCAGGGCCAGGGTCTCCTCTTTCTCTGGAGCTTGAGGCGCCCCCAAGCAGACTTCCTTTGTCCTGCAGCTGAATCCCAGAGTGCTCCTAGCTCTCTGCACCCCAAATGCTTACCTGGGGGACAATCAGTAACCAGCCCTTGAAGATAGAGCAGTGTTCCCATCCTCCCTTAGACAAAGGTGCCACTGTTGAGCAGATGGTAGTGGAGGTCTCTGGCAGGCTGCATGTGGCTCTTGGCCTGGTCTCATTCTCTCTCAGTCAAGAGTTTATCTATTTCTCGAGTTGGGTGACTCTTTTTTTCTGCGGGGTTTTGAAGAATGAATGAGTCTGGACTCTTTGAGGTACCTTCTGGCCCAAATTTCATCCTACCCATCCAGGTGCCCAGGGCACAGGGGAGGGCACACGAATGTAGCCCCTAGACCAACTTAGGAACCCCTGAGGAAGATTCTAAGGAGTCCAACAGCTGGGATGGTCGTGAGTGAGAAGACACCTAGTGAGAAAAGATCCCCCAGTCTCTCATATTATAGCAGCTTACAGAGGGCAGGGCAGGCCTGTTCAAAGAGGGGAAAGACCATCTCTCTCAGTCCATTCAGACTGCTATAACAGATTACCACCAGCCAGGTGGCTTATAAACAATGGAAATTTCTCTCACACAGTTCAGGAGGTGATGATTGCAGCCTCTGAATTTGGGGGGAACATAAATATTCAGATCAGCAATCAAATAACGGAAACTGCTGAAAGCCATCTCACAGGGCAGTCAAGGCTGTCCAGAGGCAGCTGCCCTGAGGATGTCAGCTCCACAGGGCAGCAGCCACAGTGCCTGTGGGTACTCACCGAGCACTGGATAAAGGATGAATGCAGAGGAGACGGTGAGCGCCACACACATACACCAAGGAGCACATACTGCTATTTACAAGAATTTGCAGACAAACTCATCCACAGGGTTGAGGGTTGTTATCCAGGGCAGAGTGTGCCCTCAACTTCAGGGCCAATATAGTGACTTTTAATATCTGAGCCAATGCACACTTGGAGCAGAGTCCAAGACCTGAATTTTCATTTTTGGGGGAAGTGCTGTGGATTGAACCCAGGGCCTCCTGCATGGTAGGGAAGCTAATACTGCTGAGCTATCTACCTTCAGTCCTTTATTCTTTTAAATTTTGAGACAAGGTCTTGCTAAACTGACCAGGCTAGCCTTGAATTAGTGAAACTCCTGTCTCAGCCTTTTGAGTAGCTAGGATTATAGGCATGTGCCAGCATACCTGGCATCTTGAATGTTTATTCTAAATCATTAAAATGTATGCAGCCTCATGTGGTTAGTGGCAGGCCAGTTGGACAGCAGAGTGACTCTCCATCGGGACTGGCTGTCACAGTGGCAGCAGGGACATCTATCTCTACATGGCCAGCAAGTTGCCTATCCAGGGTCCCTGTACTTTATGGTATGTTCCACCTGTTTACAAACACTGGCACTGTTATTCATTCAGGGATAGCTTCTCTTCACTTTAGCTTTGAAAACCAAAGCTAAGGTCTGACAGGTCTTCAAGGTGTCCCTGAGGACACAGTGTTGCTGTGTGGAGGGGCTGCATTCCATTGAGGACAGGGCTGAGCCGTAGCCAGCGCCCTCTGCAGGGCAAACCCCAGCCTGCCACTCGTGCCTACAAGTGGTGTTCCTGGCTTCCCACAGATGAGATGGGGGATTATAGTGCAAATGGGTAATGGGCCGCCCCAAGCAAAAGCCACCATCACACACAGGTAACCCAGAAGGAGATCTGCAGTTAGGAGCATAGTGGGGAGCAGAACTTGCAAAGAGTCATCTACAGTGCTTCCCTGAAGCTGTGTCCTTGAGCCCTGCTGGCCACTTCAGCAGCCACTGCAGACATCGTCATGCCCTGCTGCTAGATGCCCTTGGAGGCTTTGAGGGGACCTGGCCTCCCTCCCTTTTTAGACTGGCTTCATGGGAACAGTTCTTGCCTTCCAATTACTATTTTATCACTTGTCGTACCAGGGAAAACACAGCCAAGAAGAGGTCTGGTGTGGGGTAACATTTGGAAATGCCTGGGTGTGTCCACGGAGAAGTGATACCCGGAATGCCACTGCCACATAAGAGGGAGGAATCAGGCAGCCAATTGCCACAAACACACCGAGACAGGCACAGGCCAGGGATAGAACCTGGCCATGCACATTTCCCGTTCATCTTGTGTCCAAGCTAGCCTTGACGTTGACCGGCTGTCAGCTTTTCCTGCTTGGACTCAGGAAGGGAGGCATCAAAGGGTTCCTCTGGCCCCATCCCTGGTGTTGAGTTAGTGGGGAGAGGTCCCTCAGCCACCTGGCCTGGGAAAAATGCTTCACAGACGGGTTTCGAGATGACTCATGACCACTGTCATTGTGGCCCCCTGTCCAGGTCATCTGTGGGGGCGAATAAAGTCAACAAACAGGGGAAAATGCAGGCCTGGGTTGAGGACAGGCCAGGGAAATGCTACAAGAGCAGAACTGCCTGTTTTTGTCTCTCCACAATCCCATCCGGGTCAAGGGCTTTCCCCTCTTCCCAGGGTTGAGGAACAGTGAACAGTTACAACCATTATTCCAAGTTTCTTTGGAAAAACATGTAGGATGAGCCCTGAAAAACGGCAGGGAGGGATCCCAGGTCCTAAAGCAGGGACAATTGCAGGAGTGAAGGATTTAAATAAAAAAAGCTCACACCTGGTGTGGGTCCTCCCAGATCTGGGGGGGGGGGGGGTATGAAGAAGGCCCACCGAGAGTACTTCAAGAAAGGACAGGCCTTCCCAGACAGACAACGGGGACGGCTCCACTCCGAAACCCTGGAAGAGAGGATGTGATCCGAGGCCTGTAGGAACTGGAGCTGGGAGTCCACAAGTCACATCTAACTCAGCTCTTCCCCGCACCATCTAAGTGGGGTGCAAATAAATGGACACACAAGCAGCTTCTTAAAGAGGCGAAACCGTTTATCAAGTCGGCGCAGACGCGGTATCTACAGTATCTACATATATCTACATGTATCTACACCGCCTGCAGGCGGGGCTCTCAGGTCGTCTACACTGCAACTGCCGGCCGGGCGGGCGGAGGCAAGGCTACTCGGTCTCTGGGAGAACAATAAATACCATTTCCTTCCGCCCCAGACCGGGCGCTTTGGCACTGGCGGGCGGAGCCCTCGTGGCCCTCGGAGCTGAGGAAGGTCCAGCGTTCTCCTGGGAGCTGGAGGAATCCGACACCGCGATAGTCCTGGGACTGGAGGCCCCCAATGGCTTTGAGGCCAGGGGGAAGGGAGGCCCGCAGTGGCCCCCCAGGGCTGATGAACGAGTCTTCTGAAGGCCCTCGGGGCTGCGCGGAGCGCGCGGCCCGCATTATCTGGGGCAGTAGTCGTAGGAGCCCGGCGGCGCGGCCCCAGCAGACGAGTACATGTTGGCAGCCGCGGCGGCGGCGGCAGCCGCGGCGGCTGCGGCGGCGGCGGCGGCCGGGCTCACGGCTGGGTGGTGGTGGTGCGGATGTGCGTGCGCGTGCGGGTGGTAACCGTGGCCGCGGAGGCCGGGCAGCGGGTAGGGCGCCGGCCGGCTCTTGGCCCCGAGGTAGTGGTCGTAGGCGGTGGCCGGGTATTTGTAGGGATGGTGATGCAGCGGCTCCGACGCGCCGGGCGCCTCCAGGCGCAGCTCCGGGTGAGGGGGGCTGGGCCGGCCTCCGGGCGCACCGGGAAGGGGAACGAGGCCGCCCGCACCGCCGGCCCCAGGCACCGCGGGGCTCAGCACCCGAGCCAGCAGCTGCGGCGGATGTGCAGGGTCCCCGAGCATGGCTGACCCGCCCCCTTCGCGATCGAATTCTCTCCGGGCCTCGGCCGCGTCTGCGAGAGGAGCCGAGCAGTGAGTGCCCCCGGACCGCCTAGGAGACTCACAGAAGCCCCCGGGGGCGAAGAAGCGCTCGGGGTAGGGTAGGGGCGTCCCTACTCCGCTAACCTGACCCAGCCCCAACGCCGCCGGCGCCCTCCCCAGGGGCCCGCGCTCCTCAGCGGCCGGCAACAGCGGGCGGGGCGCGCAGGCGGGCCGAAGCCATCGGGCGGGCGAGTGTGCGCTTGCCCGCCGCCACGGCCGTTGTGCAACCGGCGCGAAGGCCGTGAGCGCCCCGGGGGGGCGGGCGAGGCCGGGCGCGGTCGCCAAACTGGGGCGGAGCACGCGTGGGGTCGAGGCCTGGAGCCTACGACCCTGGCCCTACCTTTCTCTGCGCCGTTGGGCTGCGTGGGGGAGGCCACGGGGTTCCTGGAGCGCGCAAAGGCGCTCATGAGCGGCAGCGCTCCAGGCCGGTGGTTCCGCGGCCTGCGAGAGGGGAGCAGGTCAGGGTGGCTCCCCAGCCAGGCAACAGGCACTCGCTGACTCTTTGGAGGACACTCACCAGTCCTCAGGGTCGCAGTCCCGGAAGCCTTTGGCGAAAGGGTTGCTGGCAATCTTTAGCTGCGTGATCTGTAGGGAAGCAGGTATGAGCTAGCGGTTGGAGTCCTGCAGCTCTCGGCCACTTGGTCTCGGCAGAGAATGGGGGAGTGTTAGGAGAGGCTCGACTGAGACAAGAACTGGCCCACCTCTGCCCTCTTCCCATATGGTGCCTCCTCTCTCACTAGGGAACTCTCTGCTACCCCAAATAAATGGCGATAAGGACTTGTGCCTCAAGTTGAGATGGAAATGTGGTCACCTCCGCCGCCACCACCACGGGGGCACAGATGGAGAACTGAGTGAGCGCCCTAGGAATCTGGGTAAACCTTGGATCAAGCCCCAGATGGGGAGTTTCCGGAATGGTTTGGAAAACAAACTTTCAAGCAGCAGTGACAGTTACCGCTACAGAGGTCAAGCTGATAGGAGGCTGGACCAGCCTGGTGGGAGGGAGTGGGCAGCCTGAGGTGGGGGTTGGAGGGTGGGGGGAGGGGTCCCCAATTATACTGTGCTCCACTGGGATACCCAGAGCCTGCAGCCCTGAACTGTCTGTGCCACCCAGGGGCACACAGAACAGATTCACTGCATTCCCAGAAGGACCGAATCAACTGGTCCCCAGGACCTCCCCTACAGGCCCTCACCCGGTGGTTCTGATAAGCAGTAACCGCGGTGAAGCGCGTCTCCTCGAACACAAAGGTTTTGAAGTTCTCCTCTGCATACTTCTCGCTGTCTTTTCGTGGATCCACATAGACAACGTGGAAGCGGGGCTGGTATCTGTGCATGGAGTTGAGAATAATCTGGAAGACAGTGGGGAGGGAGTCAGCTCCAGTGGTGGGGGCTGGGCCAGGATCCCAACCTGAGCCAGGAATCCAGTGGAGGTCTGAGTAGGCAATGAACTTCCTTCAGTAAACTGGAGCAAAACCCTTAACTCATGAGATGAACCAGGGCCATTTAACCCAATTGGGACCTCTGGGAAAGATGACCCCAGTGGCAAATGATCCTGGGCTTAGGTAGTCTTTTTTCTGGTCCCTAACAATTGCCGTAGGGCCTGCAAGGGGTGGGCGATGGGAGGTGGAGTTCAGTCCTGTAGAAAAGCGGCCACACTGGCCTGGATTCCACAAGCCTCCTGCCCTACCCCCCACACACCGACCCACCCTTTTTTTTTTTTTTTTTGGTACTGGGGATCGAACTTGGTTCCTTGCGCTTGCGCAGCAGGCGGCAGAACCACTGAGCTAAATCCCTGGCCCCCAT
>NW_004624747.1:352122-388453 GCF_000247695.1 Heterocephalus glaber | reverse complement strand
TTTGTCTCCCTTATTTAACATTTTCCTAATCATCTTCCCTTCTTCCAGTATCTCCTTAGTTTCTCGTTCGTTCTGTTTAACTTTCTGTCTCCTCTTTTTTCTATGTGCCTGTCCTTTCTTTCCACTTTATTTTTCATCACTCTTTGTCTTTCTTTCCCTTTACCGTTTTTCTTTTATTTCTACATGTTCTCTTATTCATGTTATTTTCTTCTTTTTAAAACAAAAATAAAAGAAAAATAAAATAAAACAAAAGTCTCTTTTGTTCTTTTTTAAAAAATTACTCTGTCTTCAATTTTTCCTTCGTTTTCTCTTTTTCGTTCTTGCTATTTCTTTTTCGTGCCTTTCTTTTTTTCTATCCTATCTTATTGGATTTTCTGTTTTTCCCCTTTTCTCAATTTCTTTTCCTCTTGGCTGCCCTCACCATTTTTTGTTTAGTTGCTTGATTTGGTTTTTGTTTTTCCACCTTTCTGTGTGTGTTCCCTGACACTCTGACGGTCTCTTTTACCATCTCTCCTCCCAGGTCTCCAGGCTTACGGCCGCCTTGCCTCTGTTCTCTCCCTGGCCTCCAGTCTCCCTCTTCCGGGCCTGTCTAGCTTCGTACCAGTCTCCGGGACTGCGTCCCCAGACTGGTTTGTGGATAGGCTTTAGGGGGAATGCCAGGCCTTCCTGCCTGCCCCAGAGTCCTAGCCGTGAGCATGGAACCCACCCGCCAGGAGCTCCTATTCGCGGTGAGGTTTCAGGCAGCCGGGGCAGGGGGCTGACGCAGGCCAGTGTTGACGCGGCTAGGAGGCTCACCTTCCATGTCCCTGGTGACTGTGCTGAAGTGCATCCCGGCGGGGGATCTCGATAGCCAGGGAAGCTTCGCCTGGTCAGAGGACCCGGGGCCCCGGTGGGCGGTGCCCTCCGAGGCCTCGGCTGCAACCAGAGAGGCGATGCTGAACGCACTGGCCCGGGGAGACAGCGGGCTGCGCGCGTCCATAGGCGCCCGGCGGCCTGGCCGGCGCCGCCTCCGACTGCGTGTGCCCCTTCGCACAGCGCCCAGCCCAGCCCACGGAGCCCCAGGGGCGGAGGCCTGCGGTGCCACTCAAAGCCGCGGCCCCAGGCCCAAGGGATTATGGCGTCATGGGCCCCCCACTCAGGTCCAGTATCGGTCCAGGGGCCCAAACCGGTGGAACACCCTGGAAGTTCGGGGCCCTCCTGGTTTTCAGGCTATCTGCCCCGCACCTCCGCACCTCCGCTTCCAGGGCCCTCAGTGACCAATGCCCCTTGAACATCCCTTTGCTCCTGCCCTGACCCGGCTTCCTTAGGTTTGGCTAAGCCTTCAGCTTCTACAGCCCTAGAGGAGAGGCCACTATGCCGGGAGCACCCAGCCACAACCTGAGGTGGCAAGGAGCTGATGCAGCTCCGAGGGGTAGCTGGAGCCCAGCCCTACCCCTACCATGGCCCTTCCCGCCTCCACCTCCTCCCCGGCTGCCCCTGCACCTGGGTGAGGAGACAGCAGCTCGGGTTTGCACACCGCCAGCCACCAGCCACGGACAGAGGACAGATAGCCTTGGGGCTGCGGATTCCTCTGTTCCTTCTTGCGATGGGACAGGACCCAGCCCAGCAAATGTCCCACAGACCCCTTAGGTCACCTCGCTGTCGCAGCTGGGGACCCGAGCTGGGGGACGACGCCCAGGCCGTAAGCAGCCCGGGAGCCTGAGCGTCATGCGCTCCCTCGCGCACCGCCCGCCTCTGGCCAGGACGCTTTTACATCCGGAGGGTGGGCAGTGCCCGCTCCTCCGACCTCCCCGCGCACCGGCCCGGGTGCAGGGAGGGCCGGGGGCGGGGCCTGGCCAGCTAGGGAGAAGAGGACATGTTGGAGAAGTTCAGGCTGCACAGTCGGGTGCTGCCCGCTTGCCACCCCTCAGCCAGCCTGCCCACCAGGGAAGGACCAGCTGCCCAACTAGGCCTTCAGACCCAGGGCCTGTAGGCTCAGGCATCCTGATGCCAAGGCCTGACTTGGCCTGTCTTTCCCCCACCTACTATCTCTGGGGCTTTCTCTGACCAATTCAACATGTCCATGTCCTTCTTTCAGGGTTTGGCCAGGGTGTCAAGCCTGTAACCTCTCTACATCTCAGAAGCCTCCCTCTCCCTTTGCTGGCAACCAAGGCCTCTATTTCCAAGGCCTTTCTACCGGCGACCTTGTAGGCCTCTGGCTTCACCTGCTTTGGATTGGTGGTGGGGAGGCAGCCTCTCCTGGTGCTACTACAATCCCAGAGCCTCAGATCCCAGGCTGCAGAGGGTTCTAGCTGGGAGCCAGGAAGGCATGAGAACTGGGGACTAGGGGACTGGGCAGAGGACTATCTCTAGCCAGAAGTCCAAGAAGGAGCAAGAGACCAGAAGTGCTGAGGTGAGTGTATAGGTGGTACTGTGTGTCTGGGATGTGGTATGTATCTGTGTGTGTCCAGTGGGCCCCCAGCCTGCTCTTGGCCTGCAGCTGGAACCTTTTAGACTAGGACAGGAAACAGAACTTGTCACCAGGGCATTCTTCAGGCCTTGAGTGGCCATTCAGGACCCCAACATTGACAGTGACCTGTGTCACTTAGTGACTGTCTTTGAGAGGGTGGAGGGGCCAGGCTCAATGAGGAGTGTAGTTACACTTCCTTCTTCCTTGAGCAGGACCAGCCCCTTGCCTCCAGGACCCCAAGGAGGTGCTCCCCTGATGGAGGGAGAGAGCCTGCTATAGACCGGTGGGAAAAGTGTTGATGGGTACAGGTCGAGGTAGTGAGATGAGAGGCTTGGCCAGCACTAGAGGTCTTTGGGTAGAGAAGCCATGGGCTTGCAAGCTGGGAGGAGAGACCCTGTGTGTGGACATGAGGTGAGGCCCCAGCATGTGGAGTGCCCAAGTTTGCGTCCAGTGCACCTGAGAGAGCAGTCCCAGTGTGTGCACCAGAGGCAGAGCCCAGATATGAGCCCCATGAAGTCCAACACTGAGAGGAAGAAGTGAAAGTGAAAAGCCCTGAGGCATCCTGGAGACTCCAGGTCAGCCCCTTAGGGCGCCTGAGGTCTTCAGACCTCCCTACTGGAGGTGGTGGGGGAGCAGTCCTCTCAAACTTATCCCATTAACCCTCCAGTGAAGGGCAGGACTTGGAGGGTGAGCTTTATCTGTACACTCGCCAGAGCCCTGAGCGAAGGGTGGGGGAAAGACTGAGGAGGAATAGAGCGCTGGGAAGGGGTGAGGGTCCCATTCCAGCAGCTTTCTTGGTGGCTGACCCACCATACCCGCCGCAGATACTCACCCACTCACTCAGTCGGGGACCCTTCAAACCCGCAGCTCAACAAGGGGACCCTTCGGAAATCCTCGGTTGAAGGGGCCCAAAGGGGCCTGAAGCCCTAGAAGCTCCAGGCCTCCAAGCCTCCAACCCGCGGCTGAGCCGCAGCTTCCACCGAGCGCCCGGCAGGGCCCCTCGAACGCTCCTTCCCTCCCTCTGGCGCCGCACCGCCCTGTCTCAGCGTTTCTCCGCGCTCCGCCGCCACCCGGCAACCCGCCTGCACACCTCTCTGCTCGCGGCCGCCCCACTCCCAGTGCCCGTCCGCAGCTCGAAAGATGCACACTCACCCGGTGGTCCTACGCCCCACACACGCCGCTTCCACACGAGAACAAACGCGGCACCTCGCCGGCAAGAAGTGTGCCTCCCGACTCACCTGGACCGGCGGCGGCTCCCTTCCGCCTCGCTCCCCCTGCCGGCCGCGCCTCCCTTTGCTGCGAGGTAGGAGGCCTAGCCGGGAGCCGGCCTCGCGCAGACCAGGGGGTCGAAAGCTGCACTGGGACTGACTTCTCAGGGCGTCCCGCAAGGCTGGGGCCTGGGCTGCGCGGTCCTCTCCTCCGCATACCGTGTAGAGTGAGGACACGACCCGCATTTCTCCAAGCAGGGAGCAACGAGGTAGGGACTCTGATGAGGCCATTTTACAGACTCTAAAACCGAGGCTCGGCTTTGATACTGGGAGCCCGCAGGTCAGGGATGGGGGCAGAAGCTTGGATGAGTGCAGGAGGCTGGAAGAGTGGGATGGGCTAAGGACACGGACAGCATTTGCTCTGCCCTCTGGGCCCTGCGCATTGTCCAGCGAGGGCACTTGGCTGGGCCCCAGCACTGCCTCTGGAGTCCGACGCCCCGACTCACTCACTCCCTGGCTGGACATCCTCAGAGTAGGAAGTGAAGCAAGCCTAATTTCCGAAGTTATCTCCTCCGTGTGCAGGAGGCGGCCCCTGGAGAATCTTGGCTGCTTGTTGCTGCCCAGCTCCGCCTACCCGGGGCACACGTGGTTCCCTCCGGGGAGCTGTGGGACAGGCGCCCTCATGCCCACCGACCCCACTCCTCACTTCCCGGCCATTGTAAAAACAGGGTACCGCGCCTGCCGCTCAGAATTTAGCCAGTGCCATGCTGTTCCCAGCCCTGGAAGGACCTGCGCACTGACAAGTGTCTCTATCGGGTCCACAACCCACCGATCTTTGAGCCCTCCGGTGCCCTGGACTAGCCGCGCAGTGCCAGCGCTCCCCAGCGTTAGTCCTAGCTAGCTTGAAGTTAAATATGCTCCTACATGGGCTCCAGGGCGGCAACCCTGGGAGAAACACCTGGAAGTGCAGGTGGGGGACTGGTGACTCTTTCTCCTGAAATCAGAGCGAGGAAGGGCAGAACTAGCCTGAGTCCCTCCTGTCATGTCCCCCAGGTAAAGAAGAGAAGCACAGAGAGGGGCTGGGCTTCACGTGACCCCACTGATTGGTTTCAGGAGTTGCCTCCAGAGCCTTCCTGGACTCCACCCCAGGGTCTGGAAGAAAGCCCATCGCCACAGTGGGAGCAGCTTGAACCCCAGCCTCTCTGTTGCTGTCAGCGATTCTGCACCAGGGCCCAACCTAGAATGAGACCCGGAGCCTTGGAGTCTCGGCAGGGCCAGCAGGCAGCCGGGGCTCAACCTTCGCAGGGGACGAAGAGGCATCCTTTCAGGCAGGCTCCTTCTCTTTCCCCCTCTGTTCTCACTGCTCAGTTCCTAGTCCACCGATGGACACTAGAACAGCGACCCAGACCCCTAAGGTGCACTCCATCTCACGTACCCACCCACTCCACAAAGATGATTGACCCAATTTGTAAATGAATGAGATATTCCAGGTGACCCTCAAAGGCAAAGACGGGGAGACACCAGCCCTGGAGGCAGGCAGGTGGGAGCTGTGTCTCTACATGGTCTCAGAGCCACTTTTCTGTGGCCTCTTTCCCCTCTTTGGTCTGCAGCTGCCAAGCAGGGAGACAACCTCGGGTACCTTATGGCTACTGGGGAAGGAGCAGGCACAGGAGGCATATGCAAGACATATTCCATAAGCCCCTGTAAGAGGCACCACTGGCCAGCACTGCCTGTGTACACATGGGGGGTTGGCAGAACTTCTGGAGGTTTTGGGCCTGAATTGGGGATCTGTGGGACCTCTAACATCAGAACTAGGGTCAGACCTGGGGCAAGAGAGGAGCTGGGGCAAGAGCAAGAGCAGTTTCCTTGCCCTGTTCTAGCAGTGTATGTGTGTGGGGGTGGGGGGGGGAGACTCTTGTGCTGCACTGGGGGCACTGCCTGATGAAGTTAGAGAAGTAGGCAACCTTCTTCCCCAGCTAAGGTTTCCGTGAGACTCCACTCCTCCTCACCTGTGGCTCAGGTGACCTCTACTGATCCTCGATCATTGGTTCCCTTGGCTGCTCTCCTTTCTGGCAGTGGAAGTCCCTGCCAAGTCCACCCCTGTCCTCCTTGGTATTGGATCTTTAACCAGAACTGCTGGGGGGGTACTCTGTGTCTGGGCACCATTGGGTGTGGCAGACAGACTGCCCAGGAGCCCCAGACGCACAGTGGGGATCGCAAGATGGGGACCATGGGCTGGGAGGAAATATTCCAATAAGCCACCGCAGATAGACTTGACTAAGGTCTTGGCGAAGGCCAGGGAATCAGGAACTGTCTCATGTGCATACTCTGGTGGCTTGGTCAGGATGCCCAGGGTCGGTGAGAGGAGGTGTTGTCAGACAGGGGGCTGATCTCCACACCTCTCCCACTGCATTATCTAGGACTCTTCCTGGGCCCCAGAACTACCTTGTCCCAGAGCACAGCCTGACTCATCTCCAAGTCCAAATCTGGATCCTGGGGACTGATGACTGCAGGATGAACAAAAGGGGAAACTGAGGTTTAAGAGAGGAAGATGTAGGAGGATATAATAAGGGTAGGCAGAAAAGAAGACATGGGCTGAGGATGTAGCTCAGCAGTGCTTCACCTGTGTGGCAAGCGCAAGGTCCTGGGTTTGATCCCTGGTACTGGAGGGGGAAAAAACAAAAGGAAAAAAGAAAAGAAGATAGTGCAGAGAGGCACTTGCCCTTGTGACCCCAGTCTCCTCAGAGTTGAGAGGTGATGGGCCAGGGTCTGCCCAGCTCTGGACAATTTGGTCCCTTGCCTCCTGTCTGTCCAGGTCCCAGCTCCTCCTGCCACTATGGGCTCTGTGTTCTGGGCCAAGTGCCCAGGAAGATGGGGGGGGTCTAGGAAGAAGGATGTCAGGCCAGATGGGTGATAGCACCCCTGCCCCCGACCTCGACCCTTTGGGGCACCACGGCCCCCTGAAGCCTGGAAGTTCCCACAACTCCAGAACAAACAAACAAACAGACAGACTGATAGACACCCAGGCCATGGGCCCCTCTCTGATTTCTGAGCCTGTTGATTTAGCTGCCCACTTGGCGGGAGGACCTTGCCACATGGGGAGCTGGCTGTCTATCTTCTGGTCACACCAACCCCTCCACCCAGGTGCTATCGGGCAGAGATGAGGCAGACCCCTAGATGGCCTGTACTCAGGCCAGAGAAGTGGCCAGATCTCTGTCTGTGAAGGGGACAACTGAGAAAACCAGCTCCCGCCAGCCATCTCCTTTCCCATCTGTGCCATAGCTGGGAGAGCCACAATGTGCCATATGAGGATGAGTGGCTAGGCGGTGGGCTCTTGCTGACAGTCCCCTCAGATTCCTCTGGTCTGCAAGGGACCCCGGTTAGGTAAGATTTCCCATACTCAGGCACCCATATACTTGAAAGGATGGGTTTGAGGGGGTCACATGTGCATATACCATACACATACTCAAATATGTATACTTGAAAGTGTGGGCATATGCCCACGTACGCAAGCACACCATAACACTTGTGACCATGGACATGCCTGTGCACATGCACACTGAACAGAGTGACAGACATGTGCATAGGCACACTCAAACACATGTGAGCACAAGCACACGCATATGCTGGACACACCCACACATAGAATATGTACATACCACATGTATACAAATACAAATGTGTACATTTGTCACTTATGGTGGCCACAGAAGCTCGTTTTCAATGGCACCAATACTCATTTCAATAATCAGTGGACCTTTGGTTGGTTTGTCTTGGGTGAGGCCCACACAGAACCTCGTTGAAGTAAGAAGGTCATCCATATCAGGTTATTTCCTGAAGGTGAGACACTCAGGTGATGGTCCTCAGGAGAAGGTATGATTGGTGAGGCTGAAGTCCTGGACTCTGGGCGCGGGAAGAGACTCCTACATGGGTCTTAGTCAAAGGGAACCTTTAGGGTGAGACCACCTGAGAGGCCACTTACCACACTCAGCCCCCAGCCCTAAGTCTGGCTTGATGATAAAATGAGCCCTGAGAAACTGAGAATTAAGAAACAAGACAGAGCTAGCGGCAAAAGAATGACAGGTAAGCCAGTGACATCACCACGTTTGTCAATGGGTCCTAGCGAGGACATGAAGGCAGGCTTCCTGTAACCACTGGATGGATTGTCTCTCCCCTTAAAGACAATGGAAACGTCATATCAAACTTGAACTTTCATTGTGTTCAATTAATTCAAGTTTTCCACCCATTTGCTATGACAGCAGACTGCGACTGTTTGGAGAAACTGGAAATCCAGCCCAAGTGCTACAACTGCACTTGTCAGTCTACTCTGCTCCTTGTCAGAGGCTGTGTGGCTACAAGACTATCTCCATTAACCTAGGTTCAGGCCCAGGTCTGGCAATCAGAACCTGTGTGCGTTCTGCCATGGGAGGCCCACCTGAATTTTCTCCCCTGCCCTTGGAGGCCAGCCAAGCCCCCATGGCTGCTCCAAGAAGCCCTCTCAGACCTGGGGCTGAAGGCAGTCAAGCTGTCCAGCCTGGGGCAGGTGGCAGGGACATTGCTCTCACAGCAGAATTGGTACAAGGGCAGAGCAAGCTGATGGGAAAAGCTCCAGCATGGGGCTTCTTTAGGGACCCTGAGGAGAGCAAACACCACCAGGGGCAGATAGGGACAGAGGCCTGGGAAGGGCAGTGGAGGCAGCCAGACTCCCTGGTGGCCTTGTCTGATCTCCTGCTTCCCAGTCATTGAGCTGGTGGGATACCAGAAGGGAGTGAAGCAGGGGGCTGGGAGTAGCATTTCACAAAACAGAACTCCTTGAGAGAGGGCCCTTGTCCTTTGGGGATTTTGGAGCAGGGAGGAGCCAAGGGTGGTGATGTGGCCCACTTGTCGTTAGGTAGGGCTGGGAGTGAGCCTCAGCCGTGGTGCTCTGTGTCTGGGGACACACACCAGCCTCTCCAAGTCTCAGTGTATTCATCTAAGACGTGGAAAGAGTGGACAGAGCAAGCTCACATTGGTTCTCATCATAGCTCCTCAGCTGATGTCATCATTGTTGCTGGGCCTCAGGGGGCCACCCTCAAGTGCCAGCTGGTCCCCCAGTCCCTTAAGGAGGGTGGCAGCTGCTTCCATTGCTCCTGTGGAGCCTTCATGCCTGGCCTGGGGTATAGAGGGGGGCGTCCCAGCTCTGTTCCCCAGGAATCCCAGTTAGTATCCTTTGTCTGGCTTCCTCATTTGCCCATGTGCCCCCAACACAGCCTCGGTTTCCCCAGGTCCAAGAACGTAGCCCCAGCCCCGCCCCAGCCCTAACAAATCCCTTCCCTCCTCCAAGGCTTTGCTGCACCAGGTCGGAATTTCTCAAAAGCAAACAAACAGGCAGGCTCAGCGTTGTGGTTTCCAGAGCTCAGATTCCTCCTGGGTCTGTCTGCACCAGTTCTGCTGGCCGCCCCGAAGCAGGCTGGACTGGGCCATTGGCTGAGGCCCCCTGACCCGGCAGCTGGGGACTGGAGCAGGGGCCTGAGCTCAGAATCCTCAGTCCAGGATATCACTGGCCGGCCCAGTTCCCTCCTTTCGCCTGGCAAAGTTGGCAGGAGCCCTAGGCGGGAGGTGACTGAGGAACCACTGCAGGGTCTGTGGCTGTCGACAGTGCCTGGTTGAGGCACAGCAGGCAGGGCTTGGGGCGTGAAGGGTGAGGGTTGCACAGATTGGGGGCTTAGTGGAGGAATGGGCTGGCTAGTGGCCTTTGGGGGAGGTGACGAGGTGGCCATCGGAATGGCAGTGGTGTTGCAGGGCCTGCATCAGGGCAGGGTGTGGGGGCTTCGTGGGAACATGGGGGTGGGAAAGACGGGTAGGGGCGGGAGGGCACCTCCAGGGGCCTATGAGGGGAGGAGGAAGAGCTGAGAGAGGGCGGGCGGGAGGGAGGGGGCTCTTGCCAGGTGGTCTTAATCTCCTCAGTGAAATAGGAGTCCTGGGGGCGGGTGGGGGAGATGGGAGCTGAGACAGCTGCGGGAGGGGGACCGCCCAACAGTCCAGAGGCCCAGGCCAAGAGTCCCTGCCTGCTGGGCTTTCTTTCCGAGTCCATCCCTGGACTGGTCCCTGGGCTGAGCTGGCTCTGCCACCCACCTCTCCTCCCTCAGCTGCTTCTGCCTTGCTGAGAAATGTCGGTGGCCGTGAAAGTCTGCCCTGCGTCTATATGGGGGCCACCTGGACAGGCCAGGGACTGGGTCCATTTCACCTCTACTGGAGCCCCTACTTGGGTCCCCACTGAGCTGTTGAAGGCTCTGAGGTAATGTAGGGGTGAGGATGGGGAGGGTGCAGGAAGGAGGCAGGAGGGACTCCTGGTGAGGCCTGGACCCCTCTGCATTGCCTAGCTAGTCCAGTAGTGGGATCAGAAGGACAGCCTCCCCCTGGCCTTGGTCTCTATCCATTAAAAGGCCTCCCAGAGATGGGGAAACCAAGATTGAGTCAGGGAGGGTGGAGTTGGCCTCATGGCCAGGCAACAGAGACAGGAGGGTCGTGGGCGGCAAAGAGGTTCTGGCTGCCCCATCCTGCTAAATGTGTGTGTGGCACCAGCTGTGCTGAGCAGACAGACAGACAGACGGATGTGAGCTTTCACTGATGCCCCGAGGCCAGGCCAGCCCCTCCCTTCAGGGTATTTGCCAGGATACAGTGGGTGGGGGCTGGCGGCGCCAGGCTGTCTCAGGCTGTGCTGGGAATGGCCAGGCCTCACTGCAGTAGGAGGTCAGTCCCAGCCTGGAGAAACTGAGGCAGTGCGCCTGACACTGTGGGCGCAGAGCAGGTAGGGTGGGAGCCAGATGCACCAATTTAGCCAGGCCAGCCTGGCGGTCCTACAGACTCCCTGCATTGCCTATTTGTCTGGGTCCTGTCTCTGTGTGGGTAAAGCCCCTGGCCACATGCCCTCTCCACCCTGACTGTGTGCCTTGATAAATCAGCCTCAGGGCTGCACACCCTCCCACCTGCAGGCTCTAGGCTCCTCTGCAACTCCTGCCTGCTGCTTGGGGCTACCAGGGTGATATCCCAGAGCATCTCTGCCTTCCAGGCAGGCTCAAAGTTGCCATGGCCCCCCGGGGCCAGGGAAGGTAGCCTGGCTCCTGTGTGTGGAGCAGCAAGGAAGAACCAAGACGTCTTGGTGAGTGTCCTCAAATGCCATCAAGGAACATTTGGCACATGTGGCCTCATTGGCCTCAGAAGCCAGGGTCTGGGCCATGCCTCTGGTTACAGGGAGCCCAGCCCTCCACTCCTCCACTCAGGTGAAGGTGGCATGGGCCCCTTTAGCCCTCCTATTTCCACTGCCCCTTCTGTATAGCAGCCAGGGACTTCCTCCGGTGGCTACAAATGTCACCCCTGCCGAAGGCTCCTCCTCCTGCCCAGCTCTGCACCAAGGCAGAATGATTCTGAGTCACTCCCACCTTACTGTAGATTTTTTTGTGTATACCAAGATCAAACTCAGGACCTTGTGCTTTTGAGGCAGGCACGGCCCCATTACTGTAGATTTTTGCAATCACATATTTTCCTAACATCTGCTATGACCAGCCAGTCTTTTAAAGTTCACTTTTAGATGTTCAAATCTATTTTTTTTAATTGACAGATAAGATTGTATATATTTAGCATGCACAGCACCATGTATTGGAACCTCCGCACATGGTATGTATATGTACCTTGTGGAATGGTTAGATCTAGCTAATTAACAGATGCATTTCATTACCTAACTCATAGGTAATATTTTTGTGGGGAGAACAATTAACATCCACTCCATTGGCATTTTTCAATTGCCATTAATTATAGTCACCATGCTAAATAATAGATCAAACTTATTCCCCCCATCTAAGGGTAATTATGCATCCTTTGATCAACATCTGTGAATTACCCTAGTTTTTTGTTTGTTGCTTGTTGTTGTTTGTGGTACTAGAGATTGAACTCAGAGCCTTTGCACTGAGCTACAGCCCCAGTTCTTTTTAAAATTCTTTATTTTGAGACAGTCTCTCTAGCTCCCTAAATTGCTCAGGATGGGCTTGAACTTTAGACCTTCCTGCCTCTGCTACCCTATTTTTAATTTTTTAAGGAATCACCATACTGTTTTCCATAGCAGCTACACTAATTTATTTTCTCACCAAAAGAATGCAGAGATTCCCTTTCCTTCACATCTTTGATAACCATTATTATGTTTTCTCTTTTTGATAATGGCTATTCTAACAGAAATGAGGTTATATCACTGTGGTTTTGATTTCCCCTTCCCTGATGAGTGATATTGAGCATTTTTCATACAACTGTTGGCCATCTATATGTCTTCTTTTGAGAAATGTCTATTTAGGTCTTTTGCCCATTTTTCAATGGGATTGTTTTATTTATTTGAGGTGGGTTTTTTTTCTTTCTTTCTTTCCTTTTTGATGATCCTGGGGTTTGGACTCAGGTTCTTCACACTGAGCTACATCTCTAGCCCTTTTATTTTATTTTATTTTAAATTTTGAAATAGAGTCTTACTAAGTTACTACGTGGCCCAGGCTGGACTCAAATTTGTAATCCTCCTGTCTCAGCCTCCCAGAGTGCTGGAATTACTACCATGCCCAGCTTTTGAATTTTTTCTATATCTAGACATTATTATTATTATTATTATTATTATTATTATTATTATTTTGTACAAGGGATTGAACCTGGGCCCTTGTGCTTGTGCGGCAGGCGCCAGAACCACTGAGCTAAATCCCCGGCCTATCTAGATATATTAACCCTTCATCAGATGTAGAGTTGGCAAATATTTTCTGCCATTCTGTAAATTGTCTTTTGCTCTGTGGATTGTTTCCTTTGGTATGGAAGCTTTTCAGTTTGATAGAATTCCTTATATCTGTTTTTGCTCTTGTTGCCCATGTTTTTGACAGTCTTTTTTTTTTTTTTACACAACGTTTCCCTATGTAGTTCAGCCTGGGCTTGAACTCACACCAATCCTCCTGCCTCAACCTCCCAAGTGCTGGGATTATATGCATGCACCACCACACCTAGATTTGACAGTCAGTCTTAATTCAAGGTAGAGTATTCAGTTTGGGGAGATAAAACAGGGCAGGTGATTCCACAATAAGATGTGCAGAGCTGTCCTGGGCTGGAGAAGCAGCCTGGGTCTAAGGGAAGAAAGTTCTGGGAGGCAGTTGTTGCTCCCAGATGAAGAAGAGCTATGCGATCACTAGAGTTTCATGGGAAGTAGGGAAACAGAATACTCATGGGGGAGGCAGAAGGCTCTTCTTTCTGAGGGCAGTGGGATACTGAGCTAGGGGCCTGAAACTTATGGGCATTTTCCTGACTCCAGCACTGGGCTTCTGGCTTTGCCTCCTGGGAAGGAGATTTTGTCTCTGCCAGTATCTGCCCGGGCCCAGCCTAGATGCTGTGGACTCACTCCCTTCTTTAGCAGCGCAGGAGTAACCATATGATGGGTCAGGGAGTGAGGGTAGAGGTATAAGCCTGCAGCAGTAAAAGACATATCCCAGCTGGGCCTAGTTCTTGTGCCTCTAGTCCCACTTACTCAGGTGACTGAAACAGGAGGATGCTTGAGCCCAGAAGTTTCAGAGCAGCCTGGGAAACATGGTGAGATCCCATTTAAGAAAAAAAAAAATCTCAGTGCAGCCTATAGAAGCCTCACAGTTATTGTAAGGAGGAACAATAGAATGATTATCGAGTACCTAGTACAGTGTCAGCAAATTATACTCATGATACCTTGTACACAGATACACAATTATACCTTCATGTAATGCAAATTACACTTTCATGAAGGAGCAAGTGTTACTGTGTAGGTGCTCCAGGGGCTGGATACTAGCCTCCTGATACAAGATGTTACTTCATCCATTCTTCTTCCGTATGCTGCCTCTTTTAATGTGGCCCCAAGTGTTCCCAGCTCTGATCTGGAGACTGGATGTCTCCAAATCAGTGCCCAGGCTTTTCCCGATCTCCTGGCACTCTTCTCTCCCCATAACCGTCTGTGGCCTGGGCCTAGCCCCAGAGTGACTCCTCATGGCCAGTATGGACAGCCAGGATCAAGCATCTTGGATTTCAAATGGGATGACCCCCACCTGGTAGCAGCTGACACCTGAGTCTACCCTAAACAGTGGCAAGGGGCAGGGGTGAGTGACCCGGCTGGAGAAAGCCACCATTGGAATGATTAGAAAATCCCAATATCACTTGTCTTGGTGTAGAAGGGAGACTGAGGCAGAGAATAAGGCAAGGCCACAGGCATCTATGCAGGATGGGGTCCCACCACGTTCCAGCCTGGCTCTGCCCCTGGTGCCCTGCCTACCCCTGCATCCACCCGCCCTCCCAGGCAGAAAATGGCCATTTCCTCTGGCCCCTGCCCCAGGGAGCAACACAGAGCTGGCAAAACAAACAGGCCGTTCCTCCTGTGGCCGCCAGCTGGTGATGGATGGCCAGAGGGGCTGGCTGTGCTGATGGACAACCGCTCATCATGTGTGGGCCAGGGATGGGGCCGGCCAGGCTCAGACACACACTATTGAACTAAGGGCCAGCCTGTGCCCACCCAGAGACTCTTCTGGGCCCAAGACTTCCAAGACCCCCTGGAGTCTTGGGCCCTGCTAGAACTGTCGCCTGGGACTCCATCTTCCCATCTGAGTTGTGGGGATCATAGTACAGACCCCCATTGCAGATGGAAGGGTGAACTAAGGGACAACATACATCAGGGTGAGGTCCTTCCCATCCCCTGCAGCTCCCACGTGCAGCTCTCCCAGGGTGAGAACCCTCTCTTTGCCCTCTGCAGTCTGGGTGCAGATGTGGTCCTCTGAATCATTTACCTGTACTTGTATTTATGGGCCTGAGACCCACCACAGCTGCTCCCAGCAAAGCCTGAGCCTGGAGGTTTAGTGCTATGGGTCTGATGGGGGACAAGTTTAGGGCAGGAGGGAGGCCCTGGAGGCGCTTGGTCTCTAGCTCAGCCTGGAGTTGTGGGCCTACCATGAAGGCCACACTGTGAACCACAGCAGGACAGGGATACAGACAGACAGAATAAGGCCCAGGGAGATCTGGTGGGAGGGAATGCAGGCCTAGGCTGTGGTGGGCCTTGCTGTAGCCGAGCCCTGTCATGCCCATCTTACAGCTCCTATGACCCCCATGGTGGCCACCTTCCAAACTGGGCTCAGGGCCTGTGTTCCTGTCACCTGTTGGGGGGCCTGAGGGACATCCAACTGCCTAGCCTAAGGCCTGCAGTAGGATGGGCCACCCGGCTGGTGGCTGGCTGAAGAGGAAGGGGCAGCTGCATTCAGGCCTCTGACCCTATGGCTGCCCAGCCCCACCAAGAGCATGTCTGGCTGAGAGGAAGCTTCCGAGACCCCTACTTCCTGAACCTCAAAGTGGCCTAGGGCGGCCACTTCCGTCCAGAGCCCCCAGCCCTACCCTCAGCTCCTCTAGTTCCAGTCTGCAGCTTTACAATTCCCTAGTGATATGTTTCCTGCTACTGGGGGGTGGGGAAGGGGGTGTCCCAGAGACTTAACCAGATCCCGGGTAAGCAGGGGCAGGAAGCCTTGTGGGTGAGGACTGAGCTGAGAAGTGACCTTCCCTAGAGATGGGGCTGTCCACAGGGTGGGGTGATGACCTCTTCTTGCGGGACCCATCAGACCTAGGATAGATCTAGGATAGGCCAGTTGTACAAGACCAGCCTTGTGGGACTGTAGCCAGGGGGATATTCTGATGTACCCATCAGCTTCTCAGCTGGACAATGGATGGCTGAGTCCTACAGCCCCCCACTGAGATGGGCACTGGGAGCAGCAAGGGATATCAGAGCAGCAAGTGTCTATGGCACAGGCTAGGACAGGGGACAGGTCAGCTTGTGTCTCCCTCTGCTCAAGGATGTGGGGGCAAGAGTGGTGGGTCCCAGCAGAGGCCCTTAGGCCCTGGAATCTGCTGAGTTCCATTGTACCTGCCAGGCTGCATGAGGTTGTGACACCTCTGTCTCTCCATGATTTGGGGGACAGGAAGTCTGGGGACTTACCCAGGTTGGCAGAATAGAGGGCAGAACCAAGTCCCATGCAGGACAGGAAGTGGCTCTGGACTCCAGCAGGGGTGATGTGGCTTCTGAGGGGCCATTTCCTCCCTGGGAACATCCTGTTGGGGCAGCAGGAGGGAAGAGAGCTCCATCCCTGGCTGGGCAGGAAGGACTTGGGGCTCAGCATCCCCTCAGGTGGGGCCCGGGAGCTCCCAGCAGGGAATGACCTCATGGTGTGTCTGAGCATCTGGAGCTGAAAGGCTGGCCTGGGTGCCCCCACCCAGAGCTGCAGGGCCTCCCACTCAGACTGGGCTGGCTGCAGTTTCAACTGCTGCTGCTTTCGTCCTCCTATGACCTGAAGCTTAGATGCCTGGTCTAGCCTCAGTTCCTCCTATGAACCATGGCCAACTGCAGGCCTCCCAGCAGAAGATGAGGAACCAAGGGAAAGGCCCTGCCAGCAGCAACCCAGCCCTCACACCCAGCCTGAGCCACCAGGCTGGGTCTGGGCAGATGTCCCAGCCCTAGATGCCCCTGCTCCAGGCACCAGGAAGGGGTCAGTATCCCAGCACACATACCCTCACAACTCTGGCCTAAATATAACCCAAGCAGGCGCCTGGCCGGGAATAGAGACCTCTGTCAGCCCCTAGCAGGTGCTAGTGGGAAGAAGGTCAGCGTGATTGGCAGGGGGGCTGGCAGGCAGGCAGCCAGGCATGGGTCATGTGAGTGTCCAGTGGCATAGTCTGTGGGTGGAGCAGTGTGTCCTCACAGGACAGCTGGGTGCCCGGCCTGCCTTGCTCAGGGAAGCCCTCAATGCTGCCCTCTCCCACACTCCACATTGGAGGCCCCCAGGAAGGCCAGGCCAGCCTAGCACCCCAGTGTGACTGAACCTCATGCGCTGGTCTGGTCCTGCCCCTCTGGCCACCTCTGGCTCCACAGCTTCAGGTCTGCAGTCCCACATGGGGACAGGCCTTCCAGCCACCCATGTAGGGTCACTGAGTAGATTCAAGGAATGATCTCCTGTTTTTCTCCAATGTTCTTCTGTCCCTTGGTCTGGAGGTTTCTTCTGTCCCCTCCATTCTCAAGCCTCATCTTGTCCTATGTGCTTGTCCTTGTCCTCCTCTAAACCTTCTTTTCCTGGTCATGCTGAGCTACCAATGAGCCAATGGACAGAGCTTGACCTGTGTCCTTTGGAGTCCTTTCTAGACCTCAGTTCTATCCCAGCCTCGAGCTCCTGACTAACTGTTAGGGGAGGTCCCCTTGAGCCCCATGTCACTCACTGGGGCCATTGCTCTGAAGGTGGCAGGTAGGGCTTGGTCCGGGGAGGAGGCTCTGCTCCTGCACACTCTTAGCCATCCTCCCCGGACCCCTCAGGCTAAATCCTGGGCCCTGGGCCCTCCCTGGACTGTCTCCAACCCCCTGCTGGCCTCCCCTTGCACATGGCTCTCTCCAGCTTCCTTTTGGGAATGGGGATGGCAAGAACAGGTTGAGGGGAGAGTGGAGGCTGCTGAGTCTGGGATATCCAGCTGTTCCTGGACTCCACCGAAGTGCTTGTTTGAATAAGTGTTTGTGCAGTACTACAACGTGCCTGGCACTGTGCTTGTCACATGACAGAATCCCAGAAGCTGGGCTCTCTGAGGGAGACATGGGACTCAGTCTGAAGAGAACTTTGAGGAAATCAGTTCTATCTGGGTTAATTTTTTTTTTTTTTTTTGGTGCCGGGGATCGAACTCGGGACCTTGAGCTTGCAAGGCAGGCGCTGGAACCACTGAGCTAAATCCCCGGCAAAATCAGTTCTATCTGGCTACTCTGCTGTGGCCTTCTATCCCTACTTGCATCCCCCTACTGATGAGGCATTCACTCTTCAGAGACAGCCATTGCACTGGGGACAGCTCACTCCATAGGGCTTGCTTTGCAGGTTGGTGGCTGGACATGCCATTTGGGTAAAGAACAAGCAGAAGGTGCCTGGAATGTCAGGATGTGGGCTGAGGGGCAGAATGAGGCATATTGGGTGTGCTGATACCCCTCCTACCCTGGCCCCTAGGATACTGAGAGGGCTGATCGCAGCTCCACAGCCCTGTCCACACTAGATGCGGTGGAGGCTGCAGCATGGAGCTTGTTTGCTCTTCATCCTGTTTTTCTGGTTTGGGGCCTGGGTGCCCAAGCAGGGCTAGGGGCCTGGGAATTTCAAGAGGCGGGGGTCGGACCGCTTGAGACTGAAGGAAGGCATTGGGCCCAGGCTCCAGGTTGTCACTCGGCCTGGCCTCTCTGCCACCTTGGTGTCTATGACTGCAACCCTCACCTGCACACAGGTGGATGAGATCAACCCTGAGCTGCCAGGGGTTGCCTGAGCAGGAAGAGAAGGCCTGGCTCTGAGCTTTTTCCTCCCCTCTGGGTGGGCTGCAGGCTGGGAGAGGACCAGGTATAACCCTGCTGAGCTTCTGTATTAAGAGGGTCCCCACAGCAGCTGTGGATGGGAGCAACTTCCTGGCAACCAGCTTTAGTTCTCGGCCCTGGATTTTTCTGGGAGAGACCAGGGCACAGGGTCTGTGTGAAGGAGCAGGGACAGCAGGTGGTGGCATTGCTCTGCTTTCAGTGGAAATCCGGGCTCTTCTACTTGCTCTTTGTGGGGAGTGGCCTTTCTGGGCCTCTGGTGGGGATGGAGGGGAGGTCTTACAGCCTTCCTCCCACCTTGGCTGGTCCCTTCTCCCCACCCTACCTTCAGCAGGCCTAAGCACCTAGGATACCATCTTCTTGCTTCTCTTCTAATCACATGCCGCCGCCCTTTTCTAAGATATATGTGGAAAAACGGATGCCAAAAAAATGTGGCAAAAATGTGGGATGAGGCAGTGGTGGGTGTTGTGGCTGGAGCATTATGCAGAGGTTGGAGGACTGCGCTGCTGTGGCTGTGCTGGCACTGAGCAGCCTGGTGTCCAGGGCAAGTCTGCCCTGAAGGCTTCAGGTCTCCTGGCCTGACAGGGCCATCCATCAGTCGGGGGTTTGCCCACAGAAAGCAGGGGGCTGGCAGGAGGGGAGGGCCCTGGCGGCTGGCTGGCCCAGGGGTCTGTGGGTAGCATCTGGGCCCTGGAGAGGAGAATGGAGGTCCACGTGGTGTCGTCCCAACTCTCCCAGCAGGCACCCTTCCTCTGGGCAGCTCAGATACCACCCAACATTTACAATAGCCATTTCAGAGATGGGAAAACAGAGTCACAGAGACACAGTGGGTCTGTCCAAACTGTAAGCCCAGGCCTAGCTATGAGGGTGGCCTGTCCCATGACATGGGGCAGTCTGTGGGGGACAGTGAGGCGAGGAATTCCCCTGGCAGAGAATGGCCGATTAGCAGCCGGTCTGGGCCTTGACTGTGGACTCAGCATTCCAGAGCTCACAATTCAGATCCTAAAGGGTTTTGAAGTACATAGGAGTTCATTAGGGCAGTAGGGCTGGTGAGGGACAGACCAAGGTCAGGTGATGATACTTGGCAAGGTCCAGTGGGTATTCTGGGGTTCAGGCTGGGAGACAGCACCCAGAGGCAGAACATGAGGTTCTCACTAGGGTCCATTCTAACTCCAACCTGTGCAGAGCTCCACTCCTCCTGTAGGCCTCAGAGGTGGAACAGAGTTGAGGTATTGCTGGGGAAAAGATTCCACTAGTGCTATAGACTCTGTGTGGTCCTGGAAAGGCTGTCCTCTGGTCCTTAGTTTCCTGATCTGTTGAATGGTTAAGATAACCTCTAAGGAGGCTTGCAGCTCAGGGATGGTGGTATGGCTCAACCCTGCCAGCTGACACAATACCAAAGACTCAGTGCTGGGTGCTTTGAGGGTGGGAAGCCAAGTTGGCTGGGGTCATTAAAATGGCCCACACTGGAAGAATCTCTAAAGCATCTCTCCTCTCTCTGTCCCTCACATTGCCAGCTGGACCTGTGGTGGCCCTGCCCCTGAAACATATATTAGAGATTAGGCCTTAATCCCTAACTGCCCCCACACAGCCCCAGCCCCCTTGCACTGAACCATCTGCCTACCCACCTGGCCCTCCACCCATGGTGCTCCAGCTCTTAAAGACCCTGGAAGGAAGATGACACCAGGGAGTCCAGGATGGAGGCCTTGGAGCTGAGCTCCAGGACCCTCTGTCACCCAGGTGATGGGGAGCACTTTCTGATTTTAAGGTGAAGAAACCCTGTCATGTTGCTGGTCTTCCTCCTTGGAGCAGGCTCATCACACTAGTGCCCACTCTCACTCTTGTACCCCAGGCAGACATAGCCAGTCGATCCCAGATCTGCTACCCTGTCATGTGGGAAGCTTCAGATTTTTAGCCCTCAGCTCCAGGTGACTTCTGCTAGTAGCTCAAAACTAGCACTTGGGCATGCCCACCCTGATGATGGCAGAACAAAGTATACAGTAGCATCTCTGGGCTCTGGATCAGGCAAGGCCAGCCCTGAGGGGCTCAGGGCATCTGATGGGCCTCATCTGGTGTCAGAGACCCAAGGGAGAGGGGCCAGCAGGGCAGGGAGGCCATGCCAGACCTCCTGTCCTCAGTGATCAAGGGGCTCCACCCTGTCTCCGGTCATCAGAGACTGCAACCCAGGGAGGGGTAGGGTGGCTTGGGGGCAGGAATAGGGAGGGGTCCTCTCTTCTGCACTGGCCCTGCCCCCACGAGATCTGGGCAGGCTCCTCTGCAGCTCGGGCCCCAGAAACATTTGCTTTAAGTCTTAAAATATCAAGTTCCTGCATCACAGGGCTTCCCTAGGGGCCAACAGGCGAGCGGGAGGGATTTAGAGGTAAGAAGATTCCCCCTTGGGCCTCCACCTCACCAGCCGCTGTGCCCGTGCCTCCGCCGAAGTTGGCCAAGGCTTTGAGGAGAGGCCTGCTAGGCCCTACTGCCCCGCTATGGGGGAGACTTGCACTCCCTCACAGCACATCAGCCCCTTCACAGTCCCTCCAACCTTCTCCAAGTACTGAGCAGCCTCAGACTCCACCCAGAATAGACTTGCTCTGGTAGGACCCACGGGGTGTCTTCATCCAAAGACAGTCAGATGAGGAGACTGAGGCATGGGGGAACAAGGCCTCTTTAATGTGTGAACCCTTCGCTCACAGAACAGGAACTGTGTACTGCACTCTGGGATCCAGCCTTATACTAGATGAAGGACACTAGGAAGGGGTCTTGAAAAGACAATGTCACTAGACTGATTCAGGGCCCAGTGTTCAGTGTATCTTCCTGGGGACAGGGATAGTGCATGGGGTCTTCAAGTGTGAGTAGGAGTTTTAGGTTGATTTTGATAGAGAGGCTTTGTGGACAGAAGGACTAGACCTAGCAAAATTCTACACCAGGCTCGTGGTGTAAAAGCAAGGTGCTGGGGTGCAGACAAGGGGCAGAAAAACATCTGTGTCCCCTTTTCTTGAATACTGGCCCAGGAGTTGGCCTGGGTGCCAGATGAGGGTGGGATAGGGGCCTCCTGAAGATTCAGGTGCTCAGAGCAGGTTGTGGGGCTTGCTGCACATGGGGTGGGGGTGAGGTGGGGGACATGAGAACCGTCCCTGATGGCCAGTTCTGCCCTTCAGCATGCAGGTAGCTCCCTCCTGCCCCTGCTGCCCCAGGGACCACTGCCTGGAGGAAGGTACAGCCCCCATGCCCCCCCTACCTCCTGGGCAGACCACCAGCCTCGGCCCCAGGGACCAGCCTCAGTGCAGAGCGGGAATTGGAGCCAGGCTGCAACAGCTGGGCCCACTCGACCATCCCCGGGGGCCACTGCCTTCGTTCCCAGGCCCCCATCCTAGCTCATTCCCAGGCTGCACCCCACCCCCCCAAATACACTGCTGGGGATAGTCAAATGAGGCTGCAAGAGGACCACCAGCAGGGAAGTGTCACCACCCTCTGGCTACCAGGATGAGGGTTGGCTGCCCACAGGCCAGCTGAGGCCACCTCCATCCTCAGGTCCTCATGCCTGTGTTCATGGTACAGTCTCACTCAGACCCACCACCCCAGTGACACCCCACCCCCAGAACCAGAGGGGACCACATGGGGAGTGAGACCCCAAGCAGTTCTTCAGGGCAGCTGCAAATAAATCTGTTCTCCAGGCAGAAGGAGTCAGCCTCTATCCTAGTGGGTTCCAGAGCCATGGGTTCAAACAACTGCAGAGTGCAAATATTTTTAAAAAATTGTTTATGTACTAAACACATAGACTTTTTGGTCATTATTCTCAGAAAAATACAACAGTTTATATAGCAGTTATACTGTAGTAGGTATTATAAGTAATCTAGAGATGATTTAGGTATATGGGAGAATGTGTGTAGGTTCTATGAAAATAGTACATCTTTTTTAAATAAGAAACTTAAGCATCCCTGGGTTTTGGTAACCTAGGGAGGGTGGTGGTCTTGGGCCCAATACTCCTTGGAAACTAAGGGATAACTTCATGTAACTTTGGCGGCTGTAGTCCTTTTTGGTAGCCCAGATAGGATCAGTTCCTGTGCTTGGATGGTGGACATGGGAAGGCCTCTGTGATACCTGCAGATGTGGCTTTCTTTGTCCTCACCCCACTGGCTGAGTCAGGGATACCAGTTTCCGTCAGTGGCTAGACAGTCCGTCCCGAAGCATGAGGGCCTGTGTACCTACATGATGCCCTCTATAGAGATATGGGTGGTGCCCACCTGCTCTCACCCTCCAGAATATTCTGGACATGGCTACACACTGGGGTGTTTGCCTCTTGGAAGGGGCATTGATGTGCTACCAGTTGACATTTCTCTGATGGTGTCTGTACACATCTGTCCCCAGCCACCCTGTCTGCTCAGAATCTTGGGAGCCTGCCTCCCATTTTATAGATGAGGAAACTGAAGTCCAGAGAAGTTGTGAGGCTGAAGCTATGGCAAGACCCTTAGGGATGGGGGGGTGGGTGTTCTGTGGCTCATCAGCTATGGCGGCCAAGGCACATGGAGATGTGGGGGAGGAAGCAGGGGGCAAGGGTTCATGGGCTGAGGTCAGTGAAGGCAGGGGTTGTAACACCTCTCTTGACCCTGAGGAACCAGGCACTATGTCCCAAGGATTAGGAGGTCATTGGCACCCTTGAAACCTGAGCTGGCAGCTGGCTCTGGGAATGGGTGTCTGACCTCCCTGCAGCCTCTGGGATCCCGGAGAAAATCCTGGAGGCCAAGTTAATACCAAGACCAATTTTTATTTCAACAAAGTTAATTCTCAACAATGTGATACTGAGGCAGAGGGATTTTCCTGCCTTGGAGGGAAGAGGTGGGGTTCTTGACCCAGAGCTGCCCCTCCCCTCTCCCTACAGCTGTCTCCATGGTGGGGGGCAGGAGCAATGGAGGGGACTTGTGGAGGTGACTCCCACACCCCCTGGAGCTCTGCTTTCTTAGGCATCTAGGCCCTGCCTATTCCTCACAGGGCCCTCTCCAAACCCCTGAGATGGGTCTGAGGACCTCCGAGCACCTCTACTTCCCCTTAGCCTGCTGAAGGCTGGTCTGACTCCTGTCTGTGACCTGGGCAGGCAGGGCTCAGGAACGTTTTAGAAGAATGCATGAGCCCCTGTCCCTAGGGCCATGTAATTCAAGTAGACCCCGACCATATCCCAAGGGGCTGTCCATGAGTCTTCCTACTTCTTAGGGTCGAGGGTCTCAGACCCTGGCCAGGGTGCTTGCTATGGCATGGTGGTCAGGAGCAGAGGTCTGGGTGACATGGGGCCACCCCATGTCTAGAGGTAGACCCCAGATCTTTCTGCCTTCCTTGGGCAGCCCCAAGAGGAGAGGAAAGGAAGGGAAGGGTTGGGGGAGGAGGGGTACACTCAGGCTTGACCCCATTGACCCCCCAGCTGAGCTTGAGGCCAGACCCGGAAGCCACCCCTCCCACTGGATAATCAATGGTCTGGAGGCTGCAGAGGCTAGAAGAGGGTCCAGAGCCCTGTCAGAAATTCTGGCTGACAATGACCACATGGGCTGCTGCTCAGGGCCAGGTCCCACCCAGCCACTCTGCCTTCCCTCCACCTAGGCCCGCCCCATCACCTTTGCCTCAGTGCCTCTGGCCATGGTGGGTGCTCACTACTCCACATTTGATAGTGGGGAAGGCAGGGCCTGTGCCCCTTCACCCTCACTCCAGCCAGTGCTCAGAGCTGGCATCCTGGGTTGGCACAGCCAAGAGAGGCCCATGAAAATGAGGGGTCAGACTTGATGGAGGGGGTGGGCCAGTGCAGAGGTGGAGAACTACCTGGGGTTCCACACAGCAGTCCTCAGCCTCACTCTGGGGATACTCCTGAGGATGGGGTAGGGGCCCAAGGGCACCGACAGACAGGCCAAAGTCAAACCAGATGGGCTGAGGGCCCCATGGGGCAGGCGGGCCATTCGTCACCGTTATCGCCCCGCCGCCGAAATCACAAACACATTTTTAAGTGAAGGACTGGCTGCCACTGGCCTTCGGGCCCTGATGCTGCCCAGCTGTGGCCACACTGGGCGGGGTGCCTGAGGGAGGAGTGCCTGCGGCCCTGGGACCTGTACCCCTAGGTTGTATGTGGGGTCTTTGGCAGGGGACAGGGGGTTCTGGGTGGGGCTGATGACTCAGTGGTCATTTATGAGATGGGACTGAGGGCGGAGACCCAGAGTTAGAGGCCAGGATAAAGAGAGACGGAGATGGAAACTGGGAGCCTGGTGCCTCCTGCCAGAGCCCCTCCCACTGTGGACCTCCTCGCGGTTGTATGGGCACCACCGTGTAGGCGAGCCAGTGCTCTGTGGCAGTGGTCTCACTCCCTCTGCAGACTGGCTGTGCAACGTGGTCAGGGCCCTGCAAGGCTGTGGGATGTCCACGGCCCTCCCCTCAGGACATGCAGATGATGTCCTAGGAGCCACATGCAGGTCCTACCCTGCATTGGCATCCCCCACAGCCCAGCACCCTGGACCCCCGGGCGGGCCCTTGAGGGGTGGGGGGTGCTGGGAGAAATGGCCTGTGACGGGGCGTCCCTGGCGGGAAAAGCAAACAGTGTCAGTGGCTAATGAGCAGGAACCGGGCCTGGGGCCGTGGGCCCAGGGAGGGGTATGGCCATCGCTCATCCTGACAGCAGGCGGTGCGGGGTGGGCTGGGGACCAGAGATGGGGGGGAGTTGGAGGCCGGCAGAGTGTCCCCTGGAGACCCGACCCTTTGCACAGATGGACAGACCGAGGGGAGGGGCCCAGACCCCCCCCCCCACAGCTATGGCCCTAACAGGACCTGACTTGCTCTATCATCTCCCCATCCAACCCTGGAACCCTTGGCAGCACCCCACCCCCAGGCTTTGTAGAACAGAGGATGCTGTCCAGGGAGGGGGTCAAGCCTAGGACCCTTACCTTGCATGGGGGCAGGAGCGGGAATTCTCAGTCTTCAGGCCCCTTGTACTCCTGCCCTACATGGCCTTGGCCCTCTGTACCTTCTTGGGTCTCAGTTTCCTCATTACAAGGCAGAGGAGGGCAGATGTGCTGAGGGGCCCTCCTGCCCTGACTGTATCAGCATGGTTCCTTCTCCCTGTGCACAGCCCCAGTTGCCCTCAAGTTCCACATTCTCACGGTCCTCCCCTAATCCACAGTGCTCCCAGCAGGCCTGGCAGCACAGTGTGCGTAGCTCACACCTCAGGAAAGCAGCCCTCCACACACCCTGCTCCTCCTGGCACCTCGAAGCTATTTCCCCATTTTACAGGTGGGAAGACTGAGAAGCACACTGGACAAGTCAGCTGGACTGGTCCACATGAGGCGGACCTCTTGGCCTCTCTGCCTTGGGCAAGCATGCAGCCCCAGTGTGCTCAGCCCTTGCCCAGGCACAGCTGGTCTGGCTCCTGGCTGCCCATAAGTCCCAAATACCCTAAAATTGTAGTTTCTGAGCAAGGCAAAGCCTTGCAAAGGGTTAGGGTGCATTCCTGAGCTCCTCCGGGCCCAGCCCTTGCCGCTGTAGCACCATGACAGTGCAGCGGAGTGGCCTAGAGGTGCCTGCCTATGAGGTGTCCCAGCTCCTGTCCTGCCACAGCCAGGAGGTGCAGCCATAAATTCACACCGCCAGCCGCCCTCGGGATAAATGTGTCATCGACTGCACGATTTACGAGCACACCCCTGGCCCGCAAGGCAGAGAAAACAAGAGTCTGTGTACACACGGCAGGGCGGGAAGGGGCAGGTTGTCTCAGCGGGGTGGCGGGGCGGGGGAGGCAGGGAGGCAGGACACGAGAATACAGGAGGTGTGAGGACATGGGCATGCATGGGCCAGGGAGTGCTGGTGCACAGACATTCACAGGATGAGCTTGGGGTACCAACATGTCTGTGGGAGGTGCATGGACACAGATACAGGCTCACAGGTGAGTGGAGACACAAACAAACTCACATGGGGAGGATGGGGAGGTGTACCTCTCTGATACCCCCATACGTGTGCACAGTGTGGTACTTAAACACACACACACACACATACACGCACACTCTGATGGTGGCCCAGCACACTGGGAGACACTTGAGAGGCTTGCTACTCAGACCCTGTGTGGCTAGCTGCTGGTCCATTCACCCTGGACGTGTCATCTTTTCCAGGGCAGGAGACTGTTGGGATGCATGTGTGTGCATGCATGTGCATACGTGTGCGTGCAGGGTCTCCACCCATTCCAGACAGGATATGAAGAGCCCTAAAAGTACCTGGGGACACTGCATGAGGACGCCAAGGCAGAGGTGGAGTCCAGCATGGAGACCACCATGCCCGCGGAGGACAGGGGAATGTCAGGACACAGAGATGTGCAGGAACAAGGGATAGGTGACCCCTGAGCCCTGTTTGGGGTCTCGCCTGCTTTGAAGCTTGACCATCCCTGTTCCTGAGGCCTGGGGGAGCCAGACAGGCAAGACCTACCAGCCACTGAATGGCACCAAACACCGTCACTCAGGAGGCAGGGCTATAGCATAGCCTCGTCTCTTCAAAGACTGCTATGCCTACTGCCCATCTTGACCCCCAGGACAAGGAGCAGTTCAAGGCTTGCAGCTCTGGTGGTGCCCATAGAACTCCATCCTGTTGCCTGGGGAACCAATCCAAAGTATGGCAGCCCATGCCAGAGAAGCTGGGAGGACTTCAGAAGAACTCCAGGAAGCCTCAGGAAGAACTCCCCACTCAGGAAGACTCAGAGAAAGAGACTCTGGGAGGAGTAGGAGGACTCTGGGGGAGGATTTGGGGAGGACCCACTGCAGCACTAAAGTATAGCCAGGACTCAGGTTTGTGAGTTAAGGCTGAGTGTGTGCCAGTGAGTCTTAGTAACAACCCTCCTCCACAGGGGACCTGGGAATACACCCCATGCTCTGGCTAATCGTCCTCCTGGTTTTGCTACAAGAGGCTTGGGGGTGGGGTCCTCTGGGATGATTTTGGCAGCAGTGGATCCCCAGCACACAGAAGAGATTGACTAATGTCCCAGAGACAACCATGGATGTCCCCCAAAAGGGAAGATGAGGATCACTGAACCCCAGACTAGGACCACAGGACAGGCACCTGTAGAGCACAGATTGGCTCAGCAGGCCCTCCTGAGACCAGAGACACTAAGAAAAGGGACCTATAGATCAGGAACCTGAGACCAAGGAACTGTAGAGACCTACAAAATAGAGTCCCCTGGGGATCCCAGGACAAGTAAGTTATTTAGTATCGGGAAAAACCTTGGGCTTTCCACAAACAGGTCTGTCCCCACTTCTCCTGTTGATGGAATGTTGCTGGAAGCTAGATGTGGACGTGCACACCTGTAATTCCAGTTACTTGGGAGGCTGAGGCAGGAATATTATAAATCCAAGGCCAGCCTAGGCAACTTAGCAAGACCCCGTCTTAAAAATTTTAGAAAGGGCTGGGAGTATAGATCAGTGGTAGAATGCTTGCTTGCCTAGCATATGTGAGGGCCTAGCCACCAAAACAAAACAACACTAACAAAAAGAATGTGGATGGCCCCCCGGGGTTCCCTCTTTCAGGATGACCACATCCGTGGCTTCTGTCCCCTCTAACCTGCATTGCTGGTTCTTTCCTAGGCCACCCTGCTAGCGACATTCCTGAAAGAGGGTGACACAGCCCATAAAGAGTACCTTAGTGGGCAAGAGGGCACAGGTGGGCATGTTGGATAGGCTCCACCCCTAGCCTTGCTCAGACAGAAGCCTTTCCTTGGCATCTGCAAAGAACGGCTGTAATTTTTCACAAGCATCTTTAAATTCAAAAAAAAGAAGAGAAAAGCACCCCCCCCCATACAAATCATATCAAGATAGATTTCCATGCAGAGTCTTGGACAGAGCCCCACCTTGGGTCCACCCACAGGTACCTCCTTGGAGCTCCTCCTCCATCTGGGACATCCCAGATGAAGTGTCCCTGGGGTTATGATCAGGCCTGAACAGCCTAGGGCAGAGGCCTTGGGCTGCTCCATAGGCCACTGCTGTCCAGGGACCCCCATTCTCATCTCATTGGACCCTCTAGTCCCCAGCCATGGCCTTCTTAGGGATAGACATACTAGCTCTATCCATACCACTCAGGGAAGAAAAGCAGCTGCCATGCGGAACCTGTTTCCCCATGGTCCATGACCACACATCCCAGTGGTCATCAGGCAGAGCAGGGAGGATCCCCTTCTAGCTCCTCTGAAAGTTCCTTTACCCACTTGAGGTGCAGTGACCTTGTGGGACTGACCTTGGGGTCCTCTGTGAGCCATACCTGGTAGGGGGAGGCTGGCTCCTGCTGAGGGTGCCCTAGAACCCTCTGCCTTGGCCACACATGGACCTGCCAAGCTCAGAGCCGCTTGATTTGTCTGACCACTTAAACAGAGCTAGGTGAACCCTCAGGGACCTCAAAGTGCAGACAATCCCAGTGGGGGGAGGAGGAGGCTAGCTCCATCAGGAGGGCTGGGGGTAGGAAGGGGGAAGAGGCCTCTACTGGGTAAGGATTTGGGACCAAGGGGCCTGAATTCCCAATCCTCAACCCTTCTGCCTCTGCCCTTGCTGTACCTTTCCCTGAGATATCTCTAGTGCCTGACTTGAGGGGTTTTTTGTTTGTTTGTTTGTTTGTTTTGGTACTGGGGAATTGAACTCCAGTCCTTGCACTTTCAGGGGCAGGTGGGCGGTACCACTGAGCTAAATCCCCAGCCCAGGGTTTGTTTTAACACCCAAGGATCCACTCACATGGATCCTCCATGTGTTTAGGTCCAGGCCAGCCTACAGGACACTCAGTGCCTCTCTCAAACACAATCCCAAGAGCTCTGAGATCTTTCTAGAAAAGAAAATGCCTACAACCTTCTGTTCAGCTCTAGCACTCCCTGATATAAGCACAAGGGATTCCACAGTGGGTGTTTGTGTCTCCTTGTGTACAAGGAGATCTTAACTCCAACATGTGGGACCTGAGGGGTTGCCTGCAGGATAAATCTTGGACAGGGATTGCTGAGGCAGGCCCTGTGAGATTAGGGGTCCTGGCATTGGGGGTATATATTGACTATACATTGCAGGTCCTGGGAACCATCCCAGGAGCTCTCTCAAGCCTTTCTCACTGGGTACTGATGTCACACCTGCCATGTGTGTGCGCGCGCGCGCGCGCGCGCGCGTGCGTGTGTGTGTGTGTGTGTGTGTGTGTGTATAGGGTGATTACACCTGGGGGGCTCACCTGGCTCATCTCTCAGCACCTTTTGTCCAGCCAGCCCTCAGCACCCTAGGGGGAGGTGACAGGAAGGCAGGGCGGAAGGAGGTATGGATAGCATTTCCATTTGGCAGAATGTTGTCGTCAGGGTTTGCAAGGGAATAGATTTAATACAGGACATAAAATTTATAGGATTATTTTATAATATTCACCCAAAAAGTCAAATGCAGAGGAGTGCAAGAGATCTGTCCACACTCTAGAGACCCAAAGAATCCAGCCGAGGGCCTGGATCCCATGGCAATGTCCTATATATGTCTAGCTAAAGGCGTAGAGCCCAAGGCAATGTCCTGCATGAATCCAGCCAGAGGCCTAGAGCCCAGGGCAATGTCTCCTGCAAGTTCATACCAAGGATCTGAACTGCGAAGGCCCAAAGGCCAGTGGTGGAAGCGAGAAAGTCTGTGCTGGAGTAAAGGATCCATGCCACCAGCTGAGGGATCTGCACTGGAGCCAGGAACTGATGCTCAAGTCAAACACCAGAGCTCCCCTGACAGCAGCCATCCCTGGTGACAGAGAGGACCCCAGCTCCTCTGACATGAGAACAGCCAAGTTCGTATCAGGAAAACCAGGCACGGCAAGCTTCTCCAGAAAAATCAACAGCACACAATCTTCCCCTCCAGTTCTCCTCTTATGCCATTGACAATAATTCTCAGGTGGGTCTTCCACACACAGAACCACGCTGACTCAGTTCAACAGGGTGTTCCAACTTGACCACACAGAGTGAATCCCTGGTGAGGGCTTCATTGGGAAGGACCTGCTGACCCTCAGTTCCTAAGGGACCAGCAACAAACCAGTCCCAAGGGGTTCTCCTCATGGGGACACATCACTCCCTTGCAGGCAGCTCCTGTTGGTGGAGGGAGAAGAGGGCAAGGAGTGTATGCATCCAGTGTAGACAGCCCTGGGTATAGATGGCTGGAGGCCAGTTGACTGTGCCAGTGAAAAAGAGTTGGGGGCTGGGGGATCCCCAGAGGGCTGTTTAAAGAGGGAGGGACTCAGCCAAGGCCAGGCCTAGTCACCAGGTTCAGTGACCCTGAAGCCCCTCACTCTGCCTGGGGGAGTGCTTCCCGAGTGCCCCCTGCTGATTTATGGGCCTCCCAGGGGAGCTGGAGTTAAGCTTCGAAGACCTGGCTCCCTCCTCCTCCACCTCCCTGTTGGGGTCAGCCCGGGTTGGGGGTGGCTTTCAGCTGGTTTCCAGATGGGCTTGTGGAGGGGGTACCCTGGGAGGGGGGATCAGACACCCCAGTAAGGACCTGGTGGGTGTCAACTGGCCTCTGTCTCTATCTCCTTGTTTCTCCCTCTCTTGTCTCCTGTCTCTGTCTCAGGCCTTGTCTCTGTCACACACTGCCTCTGCAGCCCCTCTTCCCCACCGATTGGCCCTGGTGGGTGGGGGTGGGAGCTGGTGATTTATCACCAGCTGCCTGTCTTCCATCGGAAACGCCGGGGGTGGGCGCAGACGGTGCAATGAGCTATGGGCCCCCAGGGCTCCGCCACCCACCCCAATGTTGTTGCTCTGTCTGGGCAGCGGGTGCGATCCCCCCCACCACGTGGCCTAGACTTGGGCCCCCCACACCTTCCCAGGCCTCCTCCATGGGGCCCCAGGCAGGTCAGCCCAGCTCAGAGGCGTCCCCAGGCTGGCACGGGCCCAACGGAGCACTTCAACGCAAGCCTGGTCCCTAAGGTGGTCCGGAGGTGTAGGAGCAGAAGCCGTGTCCTGGGCTGCCCTCACTGTTGCCCATTCAGCCCTCCACGCGATGCACACAGCAGGGACCCAATAAGTGTTTGCGGAGCAAACACCAGTAGGAGGGGGGAGGGCACACCTGGGCTGGCCCCCGCCCCCACACCGGCGGAAGAGGTCCCTTATCTTCGTGGCTGACGGGCTGTCACTGCGCCCGCGAGGGGAGGGGAGGCGGCCGCGCTCACCCACTCCCTGTCTGTCAGTGGCCGCGCGACGCCCCGTCGCAACCTCCAGATGGGGCAACCTGCTCGCCCCTCTCGCGGCCGTCCTCTGTAGCATGGACAAGTTGTCTCTTCTCCCTGTCTGTTTCTCGGAGGACCCTGGCTGTCTGCACCCCTAGCACCAACCTCCGCCTGCGTTATCCGCTTCGCTGGAGTTTTATGCAAGCCGCGAGCGCCCTCTGGTGCTTCCCTAGGGTTGCACCGCAGGAGGGGAGGACCGGACCCTGCGCCAGGCCCGGTGAGGGCCAGGGCACCCATCCACTCCACAATGAGGAGGTAGAGGCTCTCGTTGGGATGTCCTGGCTGTGTCTACTCCGGGGCTGCCTTCTCCCTTGCTGGGACTCCATTTGTTCGACTCTTTGGTCAGTTGCTTGCTGTCTGGCTGTGCGCAGACACCAGAGGTGGAAACAGACCTAGACAGAGGGTCCTGTGTCAGACCGAGAGGGCAGAGTGGGGCTTGAAAGGAGCCTTGAAGAGGGGCGACAGAACAGGAAGGAGGGCACCAGGGCAGGGATGTGGCCCTAGGGAAGGTGTGGAGTGCCTGGCTAGTGAGACAGGTGCACTGAGGTCTGGGCCTCCCCCTAAGGAGTCCAGGGAGGCTGCTGGGCAGTGTGCTGCAGTTCCTTCTGATCATTGCAATGCAGGGCTTCCCTAAGGCCAGGAAGTGTGGGGGTCTGGGCGGGGCTGCCTAGTTTGTGCTGGTCTGAGGGGAGTCTGAGGCCACAGAGGGCAACAGCTGGTCAGTGAGCAGGAGGCCTTGAGGGAGGTGTGTTTTCTATGAAGTGGCAGACATGCTGGGGCAGGGGGCTAGGAGGAGTGTGTGCAGCTCTCCTCCCCTGGTAGGGCCATTCAGGGGCACTGAGCTGGGACCATCCACTTCCCTGAATTCTTTGGAAGTTGAGGCCCCAGGCTCAGTACATGGGAAGGTCAGCGCAGGGTCAGGAGTTGGGATTGGGGACTCCTAGTCCCCTAGAGGAGGACAGTTAGCAAGGCAGGCTGTGCTCCCACCCGGGTGGTCAGTACCCCGGCATCAGCCAGTCTACACTATGGGGTAGACCTAGAGGAACCTGGGGTTCAGCTGCCCCACTGGTCAGTACACAAGACTTCTTCCTTATGTCTGCACACTGTGATCTTAGTCTTGTTCCCCCATCAGAAAAGCCCGAATGGCTTCAAAGCTCCTGCCCTTCAGGGCCTCCATGCCCACCCTCTCCACCAGGCACTGGCCCTGGAGCCCTCAAGCCTTGTGAACAGAGGGCAGTGGGTCTGGGCTCCTTTCCATAGCTCCTGCTGGGGCCTCATCCCATAGCCCAGGGGGTACCTCCTTCTCAGTTTGGGGCCACCTAGAACCCCGGGCCCACTTTTTCCTAGTTCCTGCATTTCCCCCAAGGGCTTCAGTGAGGAGAAATGTGGGGGCCCCAGGGACTTGTCTCAGCTTTGCCCTCCATTCAGCCACAGAGAGAACTCTGGGGCCCAGTAGGGATCCCTGTCTGGGACCTGGTTTCCTTCACTGGAAAGCAGACGGAACACTCCCCACCACCACCCTGTATCGTGTTCAGATAAGAGTTTAAGGAGTTGCTTGTGTACCTTGACTGCTACCTCTGACCTCCATCAGAGCTTCTGGGGGGGAAGTGCCAGCCACTCCTGGGGAGGGTAGGTGGGCAGTTCATTTGTACAAAGAGGGCCAGTGTCTGATGTGCCGATAAGGCCGGATGGACAACCGGACAGTTGGCTACAGCCCACAATGAGCCGGATGCCCCACACCTGTCCACAAAGGAGGGGGTGGCTATTGCCTTGCTTCTGACCAGCAGCCTCGAGATAGCATCAGCCCTACCAGAGGGCCATCCATCTTGTCCAACAAAGACCAGGACAAAAGCTGTGTCAGGGACAGCCTCCCGACCTGGTCAGTGGCAGTTAGTGGGGGCCCAGGCTTTCCTGTGCCTAGCCCTGAGGCTCCTCACCCAGTCCTGTTGGGGGTTCTCAGAGAACAGCCTTCATTGTTCACAGGGCCAGGTGGATGGGACCACACCAAGGACGAGAGAGGGACCCTGTCCTAAGCATCCCTAAGCTGGCTCCAATAGTGAGGAAGGCATCAGAGGGGTACTCTGTCCTCCTTGTTAGCAGCCTGTGCCAGGCACCCAGGGAAGAGTCTGAGGACCTGATTGCTCAGTGCCAGGGCCAGGACTGGGGCAGAAGACTAGAGGGGGACTAGAGGGTCCTGAGAAGCTCCCTTGCCAGTCTGGGAGTTGGGGAAGCTTTCCTGAGGGAAACAGCAGGGAGGGGGGACTTGCTGCAAAAGTAGGGGATAAGCAAGGGGCAGTGGTGCGAAGGGCACCATGTGCCAGGCAGAAAGAACAGCATGTGCATAGGTCTAGCTGGGAGGCAGGGCCAGTGTGGTGTAGCTCAGGAGCCTGGGGGGGGGGCAGCAGCTGTGGCGACAGTGCGAGGGTGAGGACAGTGTTCCCAGTGTGGGCTTTAAGTCCTGGCAGAAGGGGTAGGGGGCTGGAGCTGCTGCTGTGGATTTGGGATCAAGGATAGAAAGATCTAGTGTATCTGGAGGGGCCTGGGGCCTAGCTCACTAAGGGCCAAAGACCTTGTTACCCACTCACACCCGAAGGGGATTTCCATGGCTTCTACCTTCCAGGCCCCCACACTCTCCAGAGGCTGACTACACACTCAGATGGATTGCAGACCCCACCTGAGTGTTCTCAGCACACACACATCCCGATTTCAGTTTACCACAACTGCTCTGAAAGCTGTCAACGCAGCAGGGGAGGCGGGTCACCTCAAGCCCTGAGCTGTCCTCAGCACGTCCTTGTGGCCCCTCACTGCTTACAAGAATCCTCTATGCATCCTCTGTTTGCCTGTCTACATTGTGGATGTCCTCTCTGTCCACACTACCCACAGTGACCTGTGACTGCGGGGCAAGGGAGTTTACTCACTGACTTTTGCTTGCCCCAGGCCAGTTTGGCCCAGTGTGAAGATGTAATTGTGTCCCTTGCACAGCCTTCCTGGGGCCTTTTCTGGGGTTTGGCGAGTGGGATCCAAGGTCACTGGTGCAGAGATAGGCTAGATTAGAAGGGTTTATTCAGCATGGAATGGGGAGGGGAGGGGAGGCTCCTAAGTATTGTGCTGTAGCTGGGCACCTCTACCTCCCCAAGCGTAGAGGGTGTAGGTCGTCTCACTCCTCACTATGGATTAGGGCCTTTGGGTCTCAGAGAGTCTGGGAGGCTGGGCAGAGGCCAAGGCGGATCCAAGAGCGGGCGAGGGCTCCTCCGGGAAGGGTTGCATCGACTTTGCAGACCTACGATGATCGATGATCGACGCTAGTCCCCTCCTCTTAGGACACACCTGCCTCGGCGGGCTTGTCCACTAGTGGGGCGGTCAGCGGTGACTGGTGCGCGGTGCGGGTGCGGGCGCGCAGCCTCTGCAGGCGGCACAGCAGCAGTGCCAGGAGCAGGGCGTGTAGCAGCCCGAGGCCGAGCAGCAAAAGCTGAGTCGCCAGCGACCCCCTGCAGAGTCGGCCGGGTGCGCATGCGGCGCGCAGCTCCTCCTCGGCTAGGTAGGGCAGCAAGCGGCCGCGCAGCGCAGGGGGTGAGACGCAGCGCAGATCGCGGTAGGGAGCGCGTTCGGGGCGGCCGGCCAGCCAGGCGCGCAGCGGCACCAGGCGGCAGTCGCAGCGCCAGGGGTTAGCGCCCAGGTGCGCGGCGCGCAGCACGGGCAGCGTGTCCAGCAGCCCAGGCGGCAGCGCCGTCAAGTTGTTGCCGGTCAGCACCAGTTCTGTGGTGTCGGGCGGGAAGACTGCGGGCAGCGAGGCCGACGTCAGCCCGCGGCGCCCGCAGTCCACCTGCGTCCCCGCGCAGCTACAAGGCTCGGGGCAGCCCACAGCTGCAAGGCTTGGCGGTGCCAGCAGTAGCAGCAGTAGGCTGAGCGCCCCGCGCGGCCCTGGAAGAGAAGGGCTGAAATGAGCCGGAGGACTGGGGGACACCCAGGCGGCGTCCCTCAACGTCAGGGACGCTTGGCCTGGCTCCATGCAGCTCCTGAGGCCCGTAGCCCTGTAAGCCCCGGAGCCTCTCCACCACCCCACGCGCTGGCTGAAATTCCCCAACCTGATACAACCCTTTCCCTATTACTGCCAAGATGACCAGAATGCCTCCTAACCCACGTCTGCCCAGGAAGCAGACCTGACCCCAGACTCACGGGAGGCCATGGCGAGAGGTCGGTGGCCTGGCTTGCTCTGGAGCGGGAGGCGTTGACCACAGAGCCAGCCCGCTCCTTACAGGCCCTGAAAGCCCGCCGTCGCACAGACCGCAGTGCTGCCACCCGGCCAGAAATAACTCGGAGGCCACGCGGACCAGCGCTGCATCTGCAGATAGGGTGCTATCACCAGGGCCCGCCGGCTGCCTGGGCTTCCGCCCCCACCCGCTCCCAGGGGCACACGGAACACTCGGACACGCGCAGCGACGTTCACCAACATTGTTCTCCTGTCGCCAGGACAGGACGTGGCATTCACAACTGAACAAAACGGAGCACGGGGTGGGGGGTGGCGGGATCATGCGGGTGGAGAAATGGAAGAGGCTGAAGGCTTGAAATCCCAGCAGTTGGAGAGGGCCCCTCCAGCATGGGCAGGGAATGGCCGCCTGGGCATGAGGGTTGCTAGGGGATGGCCCACCGCCCACTACCCCGGGGGCTCTTCAGGTTTGCTGGAGGTTGTGGGGAAGGGGCTGGACTGCTGGCGGCTGGCCTTACCCTCCTCAACAGCAGCCTTCTAATCTGGAGCCTTCCCAGCTGCTTGAGCAGCCCAACCCTGCCTGCTCTAGCCTCCAGTGCAGGTGACTGGGTAAGGGAGGACCTAGCCCACCTTGCACAAAGTAGGGTGTCAGCACACACTGGGTGCCTCACAGCAATGGGCACAAGAGGGCTCCTAAATTTGCTCTGCGGCACAGGGCTGGGGAAATAGGCCCGGCCTTTTCCCCTCCTCTGCCTTAGTTTACCCTTTTGCCTGAGCAGGGCTTGGAGCTTGAGTGCTCTGACCTTCCTGGGAAGGGGACTCTAGGAAGTTGTATCCAACTTGGCTCCTACTTCCCCAAGGCCGGGGGTGGGGGTGGGGGGAATAGCCCA
>NW_004624747.1:328718-352022 GCF_000247695.1 Heterocephalus glaber | reverse complement strand
GGGGGTGGGGGTGGTATTTTTTAAGATGGGAACTGTTGTCTAGGCCCCTAGGGAACAGATACAAATGACCTGGAGAGGCTGATGCTGAGAATAAATTAGGGCTGTGGGGGGGCAGGCGTGGCTCCATGTCTCTGGGTTGGGAACAGTCCCGTCAGGGCCACTCTGGGTTTAGGGTTGGGTCCAGGCCCCTCTGAGATCCAAGTGAATCCAGGGTGGAATCCAGGCCAGTTTGGGGTCCAGGGGTGGGAGAGGCCAGAGGCGGGTGGCCCATCCCTTGCGACTTGGGGTGAAGCAGCAGCGTCACTGGTCCTGCATTTGCTGCTTCATCTTCTGCAACATCTCTTGCATTCGCCGTAGCTGGGGATAGGGACAATGGTGGTCAAGGTGAGAAGGCCACCTGGAGAGGCCTGGCCGTGCCCTCTCCCTTGGAGGTCACACCCAGCCCTGACCCCACCCCCACCACCCGCCCACCAACCTCCTCGTCCTTCATTCTGATGAGCTTCTCAGTTTCAGCATCTGGGGTGGGCAGTGGTAGGATGGGGATGGGGCTCTCCATGCGGCTGTCCTGGGTCAGTTTACTGTAGGGGAGAGATGGAGGGGGGGCGGGTCGGCAACAGGCTCAGAGTGCTGCTGGGCTGGGGCATGCCTGATGACCGACTCCTGCCAGGCCTAAGGCCCCAGGTCTGATTTTGGGAGATCAGGCACTGTACATCTGATTTGGAGATTGGAATAAAGTTTAGGTCTGGGCGGGAAGGACATAGCCAACTCTCTAAGTGGCCAGGGCCAGGATGGTTTCTGTGTGAGCATGCAGACAGCCCACCTGGTCATTTGCTGGATGCAGTGCGCACGGTAGTTCTCATAGTGCACGTCGCAAGTCACATCCTTGAGGTCGTGCATGTGAGTGCGAATAAGCATGTTGCGAAGCTTCACGAAGTCGCAGTGCGCCTGATTCTCCACTGTGGGGCAGGAGTGAGCTGTGGGTAGGTGCCACCCTGGGGGAGCCTTCCCACCTGATTGCTAGTGTCCCAGGCCTCAACTCACCCTCCACGATCCCCCAGGGATACAGTCGCCCCCGGACTCGCTGCCCTTTGGCTTCCACCACTGTGTTGCTGCCAATAACAGCAAAGGGAGCACTCTCCTGAAGGGAGGGGAGCAAAGGCCCAGTTGGGTGAGTGCCGACAGAGTGGCTGGAGAGGGTGTGGGGGCCAGCACCAGGCCTCCCTTCCAGAATCACCATCACCAGCACCCCCTTCCCAGAGATCCTGGTACCATCTGTCTTCTGGCCTCTGCTGCCCACTGAAGCCAGATCCTGTGTGGCTCATACCCTCAGGACCTCTGTCAGGCTGTGCCCACCAGGTCACTTCCCTTCAGATTCCCTCTCCCGATCAAGAACCACCTAGCTTCCTCCCCTCTTTCTCTCGAGAGCTGAGATCATGCCCAGTGGTGCCTGTCCCTGGCTTGCTTGAGTCTCTATCATTACTACTCTAGCTGCTGGGGCACCCAAAGTCACCACCCTCTGTAGCTCAAGACTGTGGAAGCCAGGGCATCCCACAGCCCTGTGGCTACCAGACTAGCAGAAAACCTATGGAAAGCACATCAGGGTGACTCAGGCAAGGGCTCTATGATGCACTAAGAATATATGTGAGGCCCAAATGACCCACATAGGCCAGGCAGGAATTTGGGTCACCTTTACCCTTTGGCCTTAGCTGATGGGGTACAGGTCCCTTACCGTCAGGATAAATGACTTTTTTTTTTTTGGTGCCGGGGATCGAACTCAGGTCCTTTCACTTGTGCAGAGGATAAATGACTTCTGACCTCATGAGGTCAGGCCTGGGTGCTCAGCCCTATGTGAATGGGTCCCATGTGGCCTCTGGTTCTGTCCCTGGCCTCTCCACCCGTCTGTCCCTTCCACCCTCTCCCAACCTGGCTTCAGTTCACCTTTAGTTCCCGGTCCTGCTGCTTAAAGTCTTCATCCTCATCCGAGTCACATTCTGGGAACTGGTACACATGGATCCCAAACTTATCAATCTCCTCCCGGATCTGCAGTGGTAGGACAAGAGCTGTCAGATTTGGGCTGGCTAGGTACCCCTGGTACCTTCTGCCCCAGTTCTCTGGCCAGTCCTCTGCCACAGCAGCCTTACCCGCTCCTTCAGCTTCCGGGTCTCGCTGGGGACCAGGCAGTCAGCTTTGGCGATGAGTGGCACAATGTTCACCTTCTCGTGTAGAGCCTTCATGAAACCCACATCCACTGGCCGCAGCCTGCAGAGAGCAGCCCGGGGATGGGATGAGCATGGTGTGTGGGAGGGGCATGGTGAGGGGAGGTGGGGATGCAGTGACAGGCACAATTACAAGGATACTCAGCAAGGGGGTAAACAGTCACATACCCATGCCCAAATGGGGAGATGAAGTACAGGCAGCAGTGCACCCGATTGTCCTGAATGTTCTTGCGGTTGAGGCCACTCTCATCACGGAAATACTGCTCAAACTGCTGGTCCACGTAATCACTGATAGGCTTCCAGCTGGAGATGAGTAGAGGATGAGGCCAGTTGTGAGGCTGCTTGCTGGCCCAGGGAGGCTGGGGTTGGCTGGAGCAGAGACCCATTATCCGCTAGGATTTCCTCACCATTCAGAATTGTTGACAGCATCCCCAAAGCCTGGTGTATCTACAATGGTGAGCTTCAATTTGACTCCCTTCTCTTCAATGTCTACTGTGTGCTTCAGGATCTCTACTGTCTGGTTGATGCGTTCTACAGGGGACAAGAGGAAGGCATTGTTTTGAAGGCCTGTCCAAGCCCCAAAGCCAGGACCCTTGTCCTCACCCATCCCAGTACCTTGCCCCTGGGTATACAGCCTGTGATCTAGGCCACTTCTTCTGGACCCTGAATAGGGGCCCACCCCATGAAAATAGTGGGAACTGAACTTGGAAGGGTCCCCTTTAGGAAGTCACATGGCAGGAGTTGGCGGGCTGGTGTCAGGACACATAGAGGCCACTTACCTTCAGCACTCAGCAGCTTTCTGTCTTTGTATAGGTCAGTCAGGAAGAGGCTGTGGACCAGCGTTGACTTCCCCAGGCCTGACTCACCTAGCCACAAGTACAGTGTGGGGGCTGGGTTAGGTCTGGGCCCCCCTCAACTGAACTTGGCTGGTCAGTGGCCCCAGCCACTCCACCCAACAGCCTGGACCACTCACCAGCCACCATGAGCGTGAAGTCAAAGCCTTTCTTCACCGATTTTCTATGTACCTGGTTGGGCAGTGTGGCGAAGCCCACGTACTGCTTGTCGATATCCTGGGGGCGGCAGTGAGGCAGGTCAGGGGCATACTAGGTTTCCACTGCAGCAGCCCTGTGCCCTATCCCCTGCCTGGGTCTGAAGGAGGAGGCAGCAGATGGTATCCCCCAAGAGTATGGCATTTCGTTGGCAAAAATGGGGTGAGGGCTTACAGACAAAAGCTTGGAGGTGGGAAAACGGGTGAGGGGGTGGCAGGAGACAGCAGCTCTGTGGCAGCCTCAGCCAGGGGCTTTCAGCGACCCAAAACTGTGTGTGGTAAGCCGCAGCAGGCACAGGCCCTGTCCTCTCTTCTGGGCAGAAAGCACCAGAACTGAGACTCCTAAGACACACTCAGAAGCCTCCATAGGCAAGAAGAGCCTAGGCCTCAACACTAACCCCTCCCCAGAGTACCCAGGGTAGGAGGCCCGCCTGGCCCCAATCCAGCCCTGGGGGTGGCAGCTGCAGCAGCGGGCAAGCAGGGGCTATTTATAGACAGCGGCGCTCAGCCCCCCCCCCCCCGCAGGGTACCAGTGCCCACCCTCAAAGATCTTTGGCTCTTCTGCCCCTGCCGAGGCCCCTGCCACGTCCCCTGTCACGCGGGTTCTGGCCAGGCAAGTGTGCACACATGACCCACATTCCACCCCTTCTACACACACACACACACACACACACACACACACACACACCTTGAGCCGCCTCTGGGCCTGGGTCCGTGGCGACAGCAGTTGCTCTACCAGGCGGTCCTGGGGCGCTGCCAGTGAGTCCATCGCGGCGACCCTTGAGGCCCTGCCGGCTACGTTAGGACCCCCCAGATCGAGGCAGGCCAACCTAAGCCTGGCGCTCGTGAGAGACTTACGCGCGGTATTGCTTTTAAATCCTGCTCTCGCCCCAGTTTTGCAGACACGGGAACTGAAGCCCGGAGTAGGGATGTCGCCTACCTGAGGGACAGCTGGCCCCATAGACCATCCGAGCCATCCCCCCAGCCTCTGCCGGCCCGCCCGGAGCTGTGGCGGCGACGCAGACCTGGCAGGCCCACCCCCCACACCCGGACAGAGGCGGGGCTTTGCGGCGCTTTCGGCTGGGGGCGGTGGAGACAGCCCCGCCCGCCGTCGCCAGGAGACAGTCGCCTAGAAATTGGGCCACAGGCGGAACCAATGAAAAACTGCTGCGGAGGGCAGGGCCCAGCAGAGCCACGGGGAGGGGCCGCGGCCGCGTGTACTGGGAGCCTGGAGGTGGCACCCGCGGCCTGCGTCCAGGCGTCTGGACAGAGAGATGGGCGGGCTAGAAGCTTGGTCCGCACATGGGTGTGGGCGTGGGCGTGGGCGGGGGTGTGTGTCCATGTCTACAGCCCGTCCCGCGCCCGATACGCGGTGTGGCTTTTGCCCAACAGAGGGCGCTAGGGGACGGTCCAGACCCACGCACAACCGCGCGGAAACCGGCCCCATTCAACACCCACGCGCTCCGTGCAGACTCGTCTCGAAAACCTCCCAGCGGGGTATGCCCAACTACCCACGGACACCCCCTCTGCCCAGGCTCCTGCCCCTCTTTGGGGATAACCTACCCCTCTGTGTGCGTGCGCGCGCGCGCCTATTTGGTGGGGATTCTTTCTCCGCTGGGCGTCCCCAGACCTGCAGGGAACTCGCGGAGGGCAGAACCCACCCCTCTCATCTGGACCTACCCCCACCTCTGCAGAGGCTTACTGTGAGCGAAGGTGAGAGGGAGCGCAGGAGGTCAGAGTGTAGGGCGATCCCTTTCTCTGTAAACTTGGAAACCCTGGCCGGCCTACTGCTTGGCAAAGCCTCCGCCCACAATGCGCGCGGCCACCATAGCTCCCAGATGGCCCCTGCCCTCAGAAGCGGTGTGGGAGATGGAGTGGGTTCCGTCCCCCACAAGTCCACGTGGACACTCCCTTCCTCTCAGAGCTTCCCTGCCTGCTCTGACTCACAGTACAGTACTGGGCGAACCGGGCATTGGATTGCTCAGGTTAGCTATCGCTCACCCCCGTGTGGCCACCCCAGGAACCGCAGGGTTCTGCTGAGCCGGGAAACTTGCCCTCCGTGGGCCAACAAACTCTTCCTTATCCCCTACCTCTAGGATCCAAAGAAAATCAGATGAAGCCCGCCCCCACCGCCGGGGGGTCAGGAAAGGGAACCTGGATAGGCTCCAGGATGCCTGGAAGTGCGTCTGGTCAGAGTGCGCAGAGCACTGGAAGGTCTCCTCCACTTGGCCCTGCTCCTCCCCCAGGCAGGCCCTCCCTTCTTGGCTCATCCGTGGAGGACCCCCTCCCGAAAGGCCCTAGTCTTGCTGGGGAGCCTGAAGTCACTGGCACCTGGGAGGAGGGCAGGCCCACAGCTGGGAACAGAAGAGCCTTTCTTCTCAAGGCAGGGGCACAGCCACAGGGTCCCTGGCTCTCAGAAGGCCTCCGACTGGCTCCCTCTGTAGTCTGGACCTACAGGAAGGCCCTGGGCTGAGTCTCACCCAATCTCCACCCCAGGATCCACTTCAAATACAGCCTAGCCTTCTCCCAGAGAAGCTGGCATCTTGGGCCCACGACATGTCCAGGAAGATGGACCGCCCTGGCTGAGAGGGCCTCAGGCTGAGAAGGAGCCTTGACACTCCACACCCTGGTGTTTAACAGTGCTTGTTGGTCTCAAACTGCCTCAGTTTCCCCACTGGGAAGGCACAGCCTCTGGGAGGGCCCTGATCAGGACAGCGAGAGTCTTACTTCCATCTCCCAACCTGCCTGGCCCAACACCCAATTGGGCAGAAGGAGGACCCGTGTATTCTGTGGGAGAGACCCTGCCACCTCCTCTCTCTGGTCCCTGAGGCACAACAAATATTCCTCAGCACTTCCTCTCGACACAGCTTCGCCCACCTCCTGGTGCCTGTAACTCTCGAGGCATTTCCATTCTTAGAATCACCCGAGTCAGCTCAGGAAGCAGCAGCCAGAGCCAACAGAGCCCCATCACTGCCCAAGAGGAGGTAGGGGACTCAGGGCTGGCAGAGCCCCCACTGCTTCTCCACTTGCCTGGTGTAGATTAAGGAGGCCTGGATGGGCTGAGGCTCAGTGGTCACAGTGAAAATATTGTGTGCTTCTGGCTCCCCCCAGACCCACCAGGGCCCACTCCAAACATCTGGCCCCCTGCCTGTTCCTGGGGCTCCCTTCCTCTGCCTTCATGGTGCCTTCCCCCTCTGGGCCTAGGGGCAGAAGAGGGGATGGGGCTGACTCCTAGCTGACCTCAAAGGATGGACAGACACAGGCCTGAAGGGGTCACACCTTAGCAGGAGGGGGGGCATCCTGGCAGCAATTCGAAAGACAACTGTCTGGGGCTGAGTAACAGATAACAAGCTTAGTGACTCAGAGTGCCCTGAGGCCAAGCTTGGAGCACAAGAAAGGCCAGGAGTAGCCTGCATGCTGTCTTGACAGCCTCAACTCTTTCCCTCTCATTAAGGAGTAGTCTGGATGTGTGTGTCCCTCCATCTCAGGCTTTACCTGACCTGCTGCGATGGGGAGACTGCTTTCTACCCAGGATCTCTGGGGAGCCCCTTCCAATGAGCCTCATCAGTGCTCCCTGGGCGGAGTATGTCCCTGCCAGGAGACTGGCACTGAGTAGCCAGTGACTCCAGCTCACTCCACCTGCCAGGTGCTCCTACCCTGCCTGCTACATGCACCCAAGGCAAGGACGCCAGGGTCCTGCCCTGCATCTATGCCAGTGTGAACCCCTATAGATGACAGGGTGTGTGAAGGCCTCTCTGGTGCCAGAATTGAGTCCATCTTTCCTCCCTAAACATGGCTGAGCTCAAGCCAGAGAGGCCAGCAGCAGAGTAATATACCTGGTAGCCCACCTGGTTACCCATCCCACCCCACTTCTAACTCTCACAGATTGGTTTAACCCCCAGCTCAGTCAGGTTTCTACAGAGGGTGCCCAGGCCAACTTTCTGTTGGGGTCTGCATTCTCAAAGGGTGGGGACCACATCAGTTCCTTTGGAAGATCACAAGCCTATCTGTACCCACTTGGTTTGAAGACCCACGCTAAGCACTGGGATGACTCAGACCCAGGCTCCCAGTCTGGGACACAGCCTACCCTAAGTATATAGGGATAAAGGTGCAGGGTGTGAAGTGGGGTGACCAGAGAGAGGCTCATGATGCTTAGAGAGAAAGACTGTCTGGTAGACCCGGAGACACCCCTCCCCCACTCACCCAGGACCCCAACACTGAGCAGGTCAGCAAGGAGATGCTGGTGCTGGACCAGTGGGAGAGGGAGATTACCCATCCTTCCATCCTGGGGAGAAGCCCAGGTTCCTGCTGTGAGGGTCAGAGGGCCAGGATTGGCGCCCACCCCTACCCCCCTCCCTCGCAGCCCTAGGCGTGGCGGCACTGCCCAGCGACAGACAATCGATTATCGATTATTGCTACCAGACTGGATGACGGACGGACGGCGGGGGCGGGGTCGCGCCTGGACGACAGCGGCATTGATGCCACAATAGGTGACAGCCGACCAGGCCTCGAGACAAGCTGAACGGCGGAGTGCACCTACCTGCTTGTCTTCTGCCGGGTCGGGGTCGGGGTCAGCGTCGCGGTTGGGTCCCGGTGGGTCCAGGCCGGAGGGCGGGGGAGAGACGGAGAGACACGGTGAGAGGCGGGCGGGCGGCAGGGACAAAGGCGCGCGCGGGCACGCGGGCAGGCGCCGGGCTCACCTGGGGTCGCCAGCTTGCTCTTGTACCGCAGGCCTGTGCTCATGGTGGCCGGCGGCGGGGGACGAGCGGTGGCGGCAGACGCGCGGGCGGGGCGCGGCGATGAGCGGCTGAGGCCGAGGCCGGGCTGCGGGCTGACCCGCCCCTCCTCGCTGCCACCGCCCGCCCCGCCCGCGTGCCCGCCAGCCAATCGGTGCCCGCCGCGCCCACGCGCGACCCGGCGCGGCTGGTGGGGCGGGGACTGAGGCTCCCCCTACGGCCGAGCCCACAGCCCCAGGGCGACGCCCTCGCCTCCCGCTGACGGACTGGGCTGCGCCCGTGGTAAGCAGGCAATGCCCGCACTGTTCTGCCCTGCATGGCTGTTTTTATTGCTCTATTCCTCTGTCCCCTGCCCCCGCCTTCCTGTTCCCCAGCTACCTTCCCTCTACTCTCCCTAGGACCCCGGTCCAAGCCTGGGCCTCTGTCTGCCCATCCGTGTGGCCTTCTGGGAATCTCGTCCCCAGGCCTTGCACACTGGCTTCACGGCAGCCCCTGCACACTTCTGAGGTCAGCAGACGCCCTATTCACGCTATCACTGTGGACTTGGGAGGCGCTGGCCAGGGGACCCTGCTCTGGCGCTGGTCATGGGGCAGAAGTCCAGGGTCCCAGCACCCTTCCTGCAGCCTGCTGGTGCTGAGCTCTAGAAGCATGTACCTGGACGAGCTGCAAAGCACATGATCGCGGGCAGTTGTCCGGCTTCTCTTTTCCTGTGCTGTAAAATGGGATTGTCTGTGAAGTAAAGGCGCTGAAAGATGGGCAGGACTGCTCCAGTCTCAGCTCTGCACCCCGTGCTCTGCAGCCCCAAGGCTGTGGGATGTGCACCAGGCCGACCTGCTGTCACTGTGGGGAGAGTGTTGCAGAGCAGGAGCACACTGTGAAAGGTGAGCCAAGGTCTGTGCCCTGTTTACAGATAAGGAAAACTGAAGCACCAGACCTTCAGCAAGTTGATGAGGTTCAGTGGCAGAGAACATGAGACCTTCCTATTTTCTGTGTCATTATCACATGCCCAGGTGCCTTTGGCCTGGACCTCTGCAAAGGATTCCCAGGTGGCACATAGAAAACCTTCAGTCCCTTTGAAAGGGACTATGGACTATGGTCACCACCTTCTCAGACTCAGGTCCTCTTGGAGGGAGATGGCCTAACATACTGAGTCCAGGAAGTACCGCCCCCCACCCCCCCGCCAGGAAATCCACCTCCACTCTGCTGCCTGGTGTGCTCCTTGGTTATCCACTGGCCTGTGGGCTCCCTGGGTGGAGTGTGGTGCTGCTAGGGCTCCTGTGTCTCTGAATCACCAGCACCCTGCATAGAGCTTTGTGCTCAAGAAGTGAAAAAGTCAGATAAGCAGCATCTTTGTTCCACAGTTCTTGCTCTGCCAAAGGCCCAACCATTCTACCATGAATTTCTTCCAGGTCCAGAATGGTGACCAGAGTGGAGGTTCTACCATCCCAAACCCACACCTAAACACCAGGGTCAGTATTGTTTGGAATTATAGATTTTTTTACATAGATCACACATTATGTGCAGGATGCCTCTTTGGAACTCATAGCTGCATCTCATAAACACTCTAATATTGTTGTAGCCAAATAGTATTCATGTGAACTGGAATAGATAATGGCCATGATTAATAGCTGCCTATCAGCTCTGGTCTGACTTTGCCACTGAGTTATGGGGAGTTTGGAAATACGATAAAAGAATGGGGTTGATTGGCGACTGGGGATGGACATGCTCAAAGTGCAAGACAGGACTTGTGAACATTATACTCTCAGTACAGAAGGGATTGGAGAAATCCTGTTTCAGAGGCCCAGAGCTTTGCAAAATGGTTCAATTGGTTAGTCAAAAGTGACACTGGGATATTTAGCACATACTGACTCATAGTACTGACCTGCTAGGGACAAAGGTGGAGATAGGACTCTTCCCTGGGACTCCACTGGGAGAGCAGCTCTAGGCAGCCCTGTGTCAGGAAGTTGAACTTGGCCTTGAGGGAAGTATATGTTAGGTCAAGGGCATAGCTTGGGTAAAGGGTGAGAGATACATGTGTGCAAGGATAATAGTATTTTTTTTTCAGCACTGGGGATTGAACACAAGGCCTTCACACTGAGCTACATCTCCAGCCCTTTTATTATATATATATATATATATATATATATATTTTTTTTTTTTTTTTTTTTTTTTTTTTTGATACCGGGGATTGAAGGTACTTCAGGGTACTTGGGACCTTGCACTTTCAAGGCAGGCAGCAGAACCACTGAGCTAAATCCCTGGCCCCTTATTTTATATTTTTAAAAATTTTGAGTTAGAGTCTCACTAAGTTGCTAAGTTGCCAAGTTGCCCAGGTTGGGCTTGAATTTGTAATCCTCCTGCCTCAGTCTGCCAGAGTGCTAGGATTGCAAGTATGTGCCACCACACTTGGATAAGAGTTTTTAAACAGTTCTGGAGATAGGAGACAAAATCATGAGACATACCATGTAAATAAGATCTTTTTTATAAAAGGTAAGTATTTTTCAAAAATTACTTAAAGCAACGCTAATGGATTAGAGAGTAGAACCTAACAGAGAACCAGTGTAGAGCTGGTGTCATACATAGAACTAGGAGCCACTCTATGGAAGGATGTAGTCCAGGGCAGCACTGGGCCAGTATCTCATGTTAAATGTCTGAGGCTGGCCTGAGTCTTTTGGCTTGGGAGAAGGAGTTGGGGTCTGTTCCCTTCCCTTGGGACCCTGGTCACCTATGACTAAGTCCAGGGGAAAGCTTCGAACTCCTCTGCAGACAAATGGAGGCTGCACTCTGTCTAGTTGGGAGCTGTGCTTGGTGGCAGCACCCACACTTCAACAAGCAGTATAGCCACAGGGGACATTTCCGAAGTCAGAAAAATAGGGCACAAAGGCATCTGTCAGCAGATTCACAGGATGAGGCTTCAGTTTTGCCGGGTGGGTGGTGTGAGCTTCACAAAAAGGCTCTTAGGCTCTGAGCAAAATAGCCAGGGGCTCATGGCCCAAGTGAAACAGACTTGCGCCCATCCAAAAGCTCAAGCCTTGGGGCTCTGTCTGAGATCAGGAAGGAGGCAGGAGCGGAGGGGTAGGGACCTAGACACAAAACACTTACTTATTCAAGATGCTGTGGCTTGAGGGTAAACACTTCCCTGAGTGGGCGTTTCCTTCTGCTTCACTCATCAAGAAGAGCAAGTGCTGGCTGTAGTACAGAGAGAAGTAAATAAAACACTCCTGTGTGGGAAAAAATGCTATTCTTTAATTCATAAGGAAAAGAAGTTTATGAGTGAAAAAAAAAGGCTACACCAAGAAAAATCTGTTCAACCAACTTGGGCTACAAATAGCTTGCCACTTTTCATTAAAAAACAAAAAAACAAAAAAACAAAAAAAACCTTTTTTGGGTAAGAAATTCTCTATTTGCCACATTTAAACCATGCGACATTCCCCCCTCAGCACAGATCATGGAGTAAATGGGTTTTCTCTGGTGCTGCAGGGCCAGTCAGGGGAAGGAAGGAGCTTATGGGGCGATGGTCTGCAGTGATGGTGATGCAAGACCAGGTGCTTGCCATCCTTACTTGGGAGGCAGGTTATGCGAGTGCCAGGTTCAGAGGTGGGGCAGTTTGCTCCAGGTGATACACAGATGTCAGGTGGGACAAGGGTCACTAGTGACAAAATTCCAGAATGTTCACTCCATCTGAAGTCAAGGGTGAGGGTAGAGGTTGAGCTAGGTGCAGCAGATTAGGCCTGTCTCCCTGATGTGACTTCGACCATCTCAGGTAGCCCTGACTCATTCTGGGAAGAGCACATTTTTGTGCCCTAAACACAGAGCAGGAAGCTCAGGTCAGAGCATGATGGGGATCTGTCTGAGACTAAACATCCAAGACTAGAACCAGAACCTCAGAGCCCAGTGTGTGTTGGTCCCAGCCCTCTGGGGGCCTGCCCTGGTCAGATCCTGATGGAGCCCAGACCTCTCTCTCCTGATTTCTGCGTTTGTGCACTTGGGGGCAAACTTGTTCCCATGCTGCTGTCCTTGCTGCTCCTATTACCCTTTCCCAGATAGTTTTGTGAGAAGGTCTGGACCTAGGTCCCTGCACTTGGGGGCTCTGAATTAGGAGGTACATCCTGTACCTCTGCTTGCACTGCCTTCCCCAGCCTGAAGACCCACAGTACTGTCCCCAGCCCCTAACCACTCAGCTTGCCCTGTGCAGGCCTTCCTCTGCAGGATGCAGCCCAGGTGACCACTTACTCATGATTGACTCCCTAACTCCTGTGGGGCTCCCTGGCACTCAGCCCCATCCAGCACCCAGGAAAGCTTAATGGTTTCACTTCATACTGAGCAGCATGAGAGAGCACATAAACACTCTGGGTCCGGTGTCACAGGATATATGGGAAGGTTAGCCAGGAAAACCAGGTCCTTGGGATCTGCAGACTACAGATTCCAAGTCCTGAGACCTCTGTTGTCCTGTAGACAGGCCTCAGTGTGCTCAGCCCAGTTGAGGACATGCACGGGCCCCAGGAGCTCTGGGGCCTCCTCCTTGCTCCCCAAAGCAGTGGCTGTTTCCAATGGACAATGGGAAATGTGTGTACAGTAAAGGACTTTGGAGAATACTTTTCTTGATTTGCATGTTAGAAAAATGGAAGCGGGTCTCTACACAAACAAGTCCTCATCGCTAAAGACAGGCTGATTAAAAGGGCACAGAATCCACTGCAGCTGCCTCTGCCAAGAGGGTGCTGCCTGGCCCTATTTAAAGCTGCCTGTGTGTTACAGGGGTGGACAGAGCTGGGCCCTAAAGGGGGCTTGGTCCACACCAACCCCCAGATTCACTGGGCAGCTGGAGTGAATGCTACAAAGACTGCCTGTGCTTCACAGCAGGGAGCCAGCTTGGACACCCAGAGCAGCCAGGGCCCCTGGGGAGGGGGTGGTATGGGCCTCCAGCTTTGTCTGATGAGCTGCAGGTACCCTGTCCCTGGGAGAGGAGGCAGAGAGCAGTCCAGGGAAAGGACCTTGAATGCAGGTGATGCTGTGAGAAAGAGCTGCCTGATGCTCTGCCTCTCCTGACCCCAACCCTCCCTGCTGGCTGTCTGAGGCCTTCCCTGAGGCATCCTGGCATCTCTGAGGTGCTCTGTCTGCACTGCAGTTCTGTGATCTTAAGATAAGCAAGAAGTAGAAGAACAGAAGATGAATGAGGAGATAGGAAAGGGCGCCAACATTGAGATTCTCCCAGAGGCAGTGAGGCGTTTAAAAATCCCACGGGAATATGTGCCTGAGATAGGCAGAGCTCGAGGCCAGAGCACCAGTGACCTAGATCATGGAGCAGCCAGCAGCGATAGATGAGCCAGTGCTCACCCCACTCCTCCACCTGCCTCTCTCTGTGGTGGGGTTCTTAGGGCTACATCCCAACTCCCTTACCTGGCTTATGAGTGTCAGGTCAGGTCAGAGACAGGTTAGAGATGGATCTGAAAATCCCTCTAGAATAAACAGGATGCAGTGGGGGGCTCTAGGCCTCATCTCCTGGGTGACAAGAGCCAAATCTCACAGTCACCCTGGAACCCTTGGCAGTAGGCACAGGCCCTGGCCCATCCTAACACCCTACTCCATGTATGCTGGCGGCAGGTGCCCAGCACCACCCAGGGTGGGGGTGATGGATCAGCAGCTCTGTGTGCGAATGCAGCTCACAGCACTCTCTAGGCACTTCCCTGGGGAAAGGCAGCCATCTGAATGCCAGTGCAGTGCTCTATGCCTGATTTCAAAGGTCTCAGGTGTGGTCATGTTCCCAAGAGCACAGGAACTTGGCTGGTGAGGGGGTCTCAGCTCAGTTGGCATCATTGCCTCCTTCCAATGCCTCTCTCAGGCTGAATGTCACTGGGGCCACTTCTGCCTATAGAGGACAGTTATCTGCAGAATGCTGCACAACAAACACAGCTGAGAACCAGTAGAGGTGTGGGATGGGGGGGGGTGTCAAGAGGCAGCCACCTTTAGATGCCAGACCATTGGCAGATTGTGTCTGGCCTGGGTGGGAGGCCTTCTGCTCCCACCTGCAGAGTGTAAGGGGCCTCATTCCCTGTCCCATCATGGGCTGGAGCCATGAACCAGCTGAGTGGGAGATCAGGATGCCTCCAAATTCCTTCCTCTTGACTGGGAGGGAATCTTGAGGTTGAATATCTAAAGATCAATGGCAAGCCAGGGTCAGCATTCACATGTGTCTGAGGTCTCCAGCTCTCATATCCTGGGCTGAAGTTGGCACCTGCCTCATCAATGTTCTAAAGGCTCTCTTTAAAAAGGTTCCTTCTAAATAGGGGAGCAGCAGGAAATAGAGCCCCCTGGCACAGGGCCACTTTGGCAGGAAAGGAGGGACCCTTCAGTCTCACCAGTGGCTCAAAAGGGCATGTGGGAGACCTGGGGTTTGACCACTGTCCCTGGTGCTTCTGACTAACATCACCTTGGGTAGCTCAGTGGGATTAGACACAAGAAGCATTGTGAGGATGTGCCTACGAGCCAGAACTGGGGACTCAGGTGAGACAAAGTAGGAGAAAGGACTCACTGGCTTGTTCTTTCCCTTGTGCTCCTGTCAACAGGCCCATTTTTGCAGTCAGTGCTTCGCTATCACCCACACCTGTGGCTTGCTCTGGGGTGGAGCCCAACATTCTCACCTGCTGAGTGCCTCCTTAGCAGGACACTGCTGATAAGCTGAACTGGTCCTGCCTTCAGAACGTCCCAGGAGACAGTGCGCTACAGGTGAAGGGTGCAGAGTGGGCAGGAGTCATGCCTCCTGTCTGCAAAAGTGCTGCATCTCCTGGTGGCACAGATAGGATCGTGCCCCGTACATCTGAAATGGTGGCTGAGACACTCCTTTCTTGGGGCTTCACACTGGGAGATCAACATGCCCCAGGCCAAGAGAGAGGTGCTGGGTTGTACAGACTGGCAGAAAATCTCTAGGGCCTGAGGGCAGAAAGGCTGAGGGCCCCTGGGCAGGTGCTGGCCCCAGTGAGCCCCGGGAAAGCAGGCCCAGGCCTGACAAGCATCATTAAGGTCGAAGGTAAAGGCATCGTCAGGCAGATTCCCAGCTTCCATGCCACTGGGAGCAGGGCCAGCACACCATCAGCCAGATTTGGGCTTCACTGCCAGGGCAGCCTGGAAGGCTCTGCCAGACCTCCTGCCCCAGGGACTGGTACATGATTCTTAGACGAGATACCATGACAGTTCTCTTTCAGTGTGGGGCAGAGGTCCAGGTCAGTCTCCCCATCTGTGTCTTGGGAGACTGTCTTGACTGCATCTGCTTCTTGAGTTATTTAGGAGATCAAAGAGATACTCTGTCAACAACAACAAATATGATTTAAAAATAGGCAAAGAACTTGATTTGACATTTCTCCAAAGAGGAGCTGAACAAAGATAGGGGCTGGGGATTGCTGAAACCCATTTCTTTCCGGCCTCCACACCAGGCTTCTTCAGCAGCCTCTTATGACCTCCCTGTGTTCATCCTGGGCCCCAGGGCATCTTAAAAGACTTTTTCTGGTGCCACACTGACTGTATAGTCCCTGCCTCCATTGTTACTGTCCTGTTTAAGCCAGCCAGTTTCTGGTGCCTTGTTTCGTCTGCCTCAGCAAACTAATACAGGTTGTCTTAGTCTGTTTGGGCTGCTATAACAAAATACTTTCAACTGGGTGCTTACAACAGGCATATATTGCTCACAGTTCTGGAGGCTGGAAGTCCAAGATTGAGGCAGATTCAGTATCTGAAGAGGGTCCACTTCCTTTGGATTGCGGTCTTCATTCTATACTTTCACATGGTGGAAGAGTCAAAGAGTCTCTCTTGGTCCCCTTTGATAAGGCCACTGCTATGGTTTGGATGAGGTTTGTCCCCCGAGAGACCACATGTTGGAAGCTTGGTTTCTAGTGGTGGTGCTGGGAACTTTAAAAGGGGAGCCCCCACCTCCAGAAGAGATTAATGTAATTCTCTTGGGTCCCTGAGTAGGTTCTCCAGAGGTTGTGTTAAAAATTGGAGTCTGAACCCACTCAGCTCTCACTGAGCTTTCTGTTCAAGATGTGATCATTTGCCCTTGCATATGCTCTGTGGCCCTGCATGCTGTGACATAACCCTTGCCCGAGCAATGCAAGCACAAGGGCCTCAAACCTCCAAAACTGTGAGCTACATGAACCTCTTTTCTTCATATGTAGGTATTTTGTTATAGTGCCTTGGGTATTTTGTTATAGTAGTTGAAACTAACTGATTCTTCCACTGTGTTGAAAAAACAAACTGCTTGTTTTTCCTCTGGTCTCACATCACAATCGACAAGGAAGACTTCTTCCCCCATCCCATGCTGGAGCTTTTTATTCCTGACCCTTTTTTTGGATAGTCTTTCTTTTTAAATGGTAATGATTAGCCCATATTAATTATATAAATTAATGAGATTCACTGTGACATTTCCATATATGCATGTATCATACATTGATTACGCCTATCCATTCTTCTTCTACTCCCTCCCTCTCTTCTTTGCCCCCACTCCCCACTTCCCCACCCAGTTCCTAATAGTCCTTTTACTTTCAAGTCATCTTTTTCTTTCTTTCTTTAGTTTCCACATATGAGAGAAAACATGTGATACTTGTCTTTCTATGTCTGGCTTATTTTGCTTAACATGATGCCCTCCAGTTTTATCCCCTGTCCTACAAATGGTAAGATTTCATTCTTTATGTCTGAATAGTATACCATTCTGTATATGGACCATAGTTTCTTTGTCTGTTTATCTGCAGATGGACACCTACACTAACTCCATTCCTTGGCTGTTGTTATTAGTGCCACAATAAACATGGGTGTGCAGGTATCTCCATGCTATTCTGGCTCCATTTCCTTCACATATATACCCAGGAGTGGGATGGCTGGATCATATGATTGTTCTGTATTTAGCTTTTTTTTTTTGGTACCAGGGATCGAACTCAGGACCTTATGCTTGCGAGGCAGGCGCCGGAACCACTGAGCTGAGCTAAATCCCCGGCTGTATTTAGCTTTTGGAGAAAACTCAATACTGTTTTTCATAGTGCTGTACTGAATTACATACCCATCCACATTGCATAAGTCTTCCTTTTTCTTCACCTCCTTGGTGGCATTTAAAAATTATTATTGTTGTTGTTGTTATTTGATTAGCAGCTATTCTAACTGGGATGAAAGAAATCCCGTTGCAGTTTTATTTTGTATTTTCCTAAGGGCTAAAGAGAATGAGACTTTTTTCATGTATTTATTGGTCATTTGGATTTCTTCTATTTTTTGAGAAATATCTTCAGATCATTTACCCTTTTTAAATTAGATTACTTGTTTTTTTGTTGCTATGCTTTATGAGTCCTTCACATATTCTGGATATTACTCCTTTGTCCAATGAAAAGCAGACAGAGGCTGTCTTCCATTCAACACAGAAGACTTCTGTGGTCTTTGTGGCTTTCTCCCCAGCAACAAGCCAACAATCAGTTCAGGTGTGCACACCAGCCAGGTGTTGTCTAATTCAATTCTGATACTATCTACCCAGAAATAGTGTCAGGTCCTCCAGAGTGAGGGCTCAGTCTCCAAGACTGCTTCCTTTCATTTCAGATGTCAATCGAAGTCCCTAGTTGTTTTTCCTGTGCTGCTAAACAACTGGCTATAAGTTGGTGTTCCAACCACTCCTCCTTGGGTTCAGTTAATTTGCTAGAAGGGCTCATAGATCTCAAGGAAGCATATTTTCCAGTTTATTGTAAATATGTTATTGGGATATAAGTGAAGAGATGCACAAGGTGAGGCATGGGGGAAGGGTGTAGAAGTTCCTTGCCCTCTTGGGGCCAGCCCCCCATTGTGGACTCCATGTGTTTAGCTATCAGGAATCTCTCCAAATCATGTCCTTGTGGTTTTTTGTGGAGACTTCACTGCATATCTAATCCTAAAATAGATGGTTCAGGGGTAGGGGGTCGGGTAGCAAGCATGTCTCCTTCAGGATTCTTTTTGGTCTCTGTGTGGTATTCTTCTCCCCAGGGTCTGTGGCAGGACCCTTCTGAACTGAGAGTTTCTGACACTTGCCTTAGGAAGGGAGTTAGGAACCTGGAATCACTGAGGAAAACATTATAGCAGTGCCATTTGTGAAGGGTCCACTCTGTTACTGTGGTGGATAATTTTTCACATATGCATTCTATGTGTGTGTGTGTCGGGGGCAAACATTCATTTCACAGCACAGTCCAGGCTGCTAGTAGATTTAGTGTGTAGATTTAGTCCTGCCGCCAAGTAAGTTAAGAAGAAGAACGAGCAGGCTGAGGATTTAGCTCAGTGACACCACGCCTGCCTTGCAAGCTCAAGGTCCTGAGTTCAATGCCCGGTACCAAAAAAAAAAAAAAAAGGAAGAGGAAGAATGAGCCCTTGCACTGTCCCGATGCAGTGACCAAGACACGTCCCCCTCCAGAGCCCCACGTGCCCTGCTGGGGGTCCCTATTATCTTTCCTCCTGGTGGAAAAGGACCTGCTCAGACTCCAGCACAGGGCTCCTCTAAATCAGTGGTTGTCCCCTGTGGACAGAGAAAATGCCAGCCCCACTCAGTTGGGTCCCTTCCCCAATTGACCAGGTGCTGGACTCGGTTGGGTGCTATCTATTGATAGTTCCGTACAAATAGAGCTTGACTGGGGTCTTTCCCTTCTACTTGTTGCTTCTTATTCTTTGATGGGGGTAAGAGGGCAGCTTCTCTGGGCTACACTAAATTGCTGTGGTTCTGTCTCATCCTCTAACTTCAGACAAGGGCCCAATTCAGAAAGAACAAATGAGAACACTTGGAACCTATGTGGAACCAAAGCACTTCTTGGAACCCAATGTTTCCATTTCGGTGGGTGAGAAATTCCCTCCTGGGAGACCTCTTGGTCCAGGCTCTGGACAGGGTCTTGAGTGATGATCTAAATAGGTCCTGGTCCTCTTAAGCATGGTCCATTGAGGACACTAGCCTTACACCATCTGGTCCTGGTGATCAGGGCCATGTCAGCAGAAGATTTATGGGAGGAAAGCTAGAAAGAGAGAGCCCTTAAGGGTAAGTAGGAGCTTACAGCAGAGGAGAGGAGCAGGGTTACCCCCAGTATGCTGAATGAGAGGGAAGAAATGACTAGGGGGGCTGCAGAAGGACAGTGGTTTGCACTGCCTCAGTGCTGAGTGACCCCAGGACCTGCATTAAGTCCTGCTTGTCTGCTGCAGGACTTGGCCTAGATGGGCCAAGGCTGAGGATCCTTCTAGCTCACCAGCATACCATGTCCCCTGATAAAGTTCAATGAACTAAAAAACAGCTTGCACACAGGGAGAAAAGGGACCAAGAAGCAACCAGGAGTGTTTGCCTAGCATGTACGTCCACCCTAATACTGAAGGAAAAAGAAAAAAAAAAGGAATAAGAAGCAACAAGTAGAAGGAAAAGACCCCAGTCAAGCTCTATTTGTACGGAACTATCAATAGATAGCACCCAACCGAGTCCAGCACCTGGCCAATTGGGGAAGGGACCCAACTGAGTGGGGCTGGCATTTTCTCTGTTCACAGGGGACAACCACTGATTTAGAGGAGCCCTGTGCTGGAGTCTGAGCAGGTCCTTTTCCACCAGGAGGAAAGATAATAGGGAACCCCAGCAGGGCACGTGAGGCTCTGGAGGGAGACGTGTCTTGGTCACTGCATCAGGACAGTGCAAGAGCTCATTCTTTTTCTTAACTTACTTGCCCGCAGCACTAAACCTACACATTCCTTGGCATCAGCCCCACTAGCATCCCTGGTCCAGATCAAAAAGAGGCTAAATTCTTACTGGTGCATGGGACCTTCAGCCACAAGGAGGGGTGGCAGGCTCCCAACTGCTCTCCAAGAAACAAAAAAGATGCACATGCCAGAAAGCTGTGTTTATGTTGAAATTAAAGGCTAGCACCAGTACATTTCTGTCTAGCTATCTGCGTTCAGAAGTGTTGCTGGGCGCTGCCCTGCCTAGAACTTCTGCCTGGCTCTGTCCATCTCTCTAACGACTCATGGCATCCATCATGTCAGCTGGCACTGGACTTGACACTGGGACTTTTATTGCTATGACAATGCCATGCATTTTGAAAATTCACTTGGTTGAAATGCTCTTCAAGTAGATGAACTATTTTCTGTTGGCATTTGAAGGACTTTATACTAAGCAAAGAGGAAAGGCAGCAAAATGGAAAATAAGAAGCCTACAGTTGCAAATATTACTGAGAACTTTAGAAACTATCAGTTCTGAGCCAACGTGGTGGTGCATGCTTGTGATCCAGGTGATCAGGAGGCTGAGGCAGGAGGATCTCAAGTTTGAAGCTAGCCTGTGCTACATAGCAAGATCTACGTCCTAAAAATTTTTTTGAATTAGAAAAGGGAAGTCAACAGTTCTATATCTGTAACTTCCTAATGAGACCCTCTCCCTAGCAATGATCTGCAACATAGAAAGGCGGCAGTCTGTGCTGTAGGATAAAGCTTTCATGGGGCTTGGCGCGAGGGCCTCAGAGTCCCATGCCAGGCACAAGTATGTGCCCACATGCTTAAAAACTCCTTCCACTCTTCCTCCCACACCATTCCCTGGGGACAGCCACTGTATCTGAGAATATCCAGGTCATTCCACAATGGGGTCCTTGGCACACATGTTAAGGGGAGGGTGCCAGGGCTCCTGTGTCATCTGCTCAGCACCAGGCCTGAGCATGGTCTCCTTGTGTGTAACATGGGACACCAGCTGACCCTGACTTTTTGGCACAGTGAAGTTCTAGTAGGGCAGCAGGTGCCAGGCTTAGCATGATGCCACACAAGGAGGTGCTGTGGATGTTAGCCCTCACTAGGATTTTTAAAAATCCATCATAAAACATTTAGTCTATTATCTATCACTTATCTATATCTACATGCAGTGTCTGGTTAACTATCAATTCTATGTTCAGCATTGTGCTGCAGACTGTGAAATACAGAGGGACTGTGGGCACTTTCATGGGAAGACAGTTTGGTCTTTTGGTTTTTTGTGGTTTTTTTGATGCTTTTACCATTATGTACTATCTTTTTATCCCAGAGGATGATGATTTAACTCCAGTCTTTGCCTCTGCCACACTTGGCCCAACTTTTAGCTGTGCCTGCCTCCTCATGTGTCTGTGTGATACTTTGATTAAGTCTGTCATTGAGGTTTATATAACATTAAAATTGAACCTTATTTTGAGATGAAATTTTAAGAAATAATACAAAGAGAGCCCATGGATCCTACTCCCAGTTTTCCCCAATGGTGCCATCTTGAAAACCTGTCCTATAACATCACAGCTGCACAATCCAGATGTTGTCATTGGTACAGCATAGTTCATAACCACAAGGATGCCTCCCTAGCCCTTTTCTAACCATGCCCACTTCCCTTCCTCATCCCTCCCACCCTACCCTCAATCTCTGACCACTCTTTCTGTAATTTTGCCATCTTATGAATGTTACATGAATGGAAATCATTCAGTATATTACCTTTTGGGATTAGCTTTTTTCACTTAGTATAATTCTGTGTCAGTAGTTCCTTTTTACTGATGAGTAGCCTTCCATGGTGTCAATGACCACAGTTGTTTGATCCTTCACTCATTAAAAGGAATCTGGGTCATTTCCAGCTGCTTGCTATTATAAATAAAGGTACTATTGGGCCGGGAATTTAGTTCAGTGGTTCTGCCGCCTGCCTTGCAAGCAGAGGGACCCGAGTTCGATCCCCGGTACCAAGAAAAACCCCCAAGCAAACAAACAAATAAAGGTACTATTAATATTCATGTATGGGTTTTTTGTTTTGCTTTTTTTTTGTGCTGGGAATAGAATTTAGACCTTGAGCGTGCTAAGCAGGTGCAGTACTACAACCCTAGCATTTACAGGTCTTTGAGTGAACACATGTCTTGATTTCTCTGGGATAATTGCTGTGGACTGCAATTGCTGAGTTGCATGACAGTTGTGTGTTTAGGGTTTTAGAAAACTAACAGATTGTTTTTAGAATGACTGTGACATTGTACATTGCCAACAATTGTGTGTAAGTGATCCAGTGTCTCCACATCCTTCCCAACATTTAACAATTCCCCTTTTCCCCTCATTATAATAGATGTACAGTGATATATGGTGCTCTTTTAATTTGCATTTCTTTAATGCCTAAATAAGTGTTTTCCATGTGCTTATTTGTCATCTTTATATTCTCTTTTATCCTGTTTGGTGAAATGTGTGTTCATGTCTTTTGCCCTTGTTCTAACTGGTTTGTTTGTTTATTTATTTGGTACTGGGGTTTGAACCTGTGTTCTATATGGAATTTTTTTGTTGTTGTTACTGAAGGTTAAACCCAGGGCCACTCTACCACTGAGCTACATCCCTGGCCCATCAGAGCAAACTTTTTTTTTTTTTGGTACCAGGGATCAAACTCAGGACCTTGTGCTTGCCAGGCAGGCGCCGGAACCACTGAGCTAAATCCCCGGCCTTAGAGCAAACTTTTAACAGAGAAACTTTTTCACAGAGTAAAAGTTTTTAATTTTAATAAATTCCAATTTATCACTTTTTCTTTTTATGTTCTGTGCTTTTGTGATCAAGTCTAAAAACTAATTGTCCAGCTCTAGAACCTGGGGATTTTCTTTTTTTTTCCCAGAAGTTTTAAAATTTAAATCTATGATTCCATTATATGTTAATTTTTGTAAAAGGTTTGAGATTAAGAGAGATTTTTGGTTTTGTTTGCCGTTGGATGTCTAATTGCTTCAGCATCATTTATTATATCTTTCATTGAGTTGTGTATTAGCACATTTCTGTTACTGTAATGAAATACTTAAGGCTGGCTACTTTATGAAGAAAAGAGTTTTATTTAGCTCACAGTTTTAGATGTTGAGAGTCCAGGGTGAGGTGGCTTTGTTGATTTGACCTCTGGCGAGGACCTTGTGGCAGACAGCATCGTGGTGGGAGTGTGTATGATGGGGACATCACATGGTGAGACAGGAAACAAGCACAGGGAGCAATCAGGCCTACTTTTTTGTAGCAGCCTCCTCTTAAGAACCAACTAGAGTCCCATGAAAATTACATTAATCCTTTCTGAGGGCAGCACCCTGAATGACTTAATTACTTCCCACACTACACCCCACCTCTTAAAGGTCCTTCTGTCTCTTAATACCACTGCATTGGGAAGTAAGCTTCCAATGTTTGGGGGCACACTAAAATCATATCCTGGGCAGGGGATTTAGCTCAGTGGTTCTGCCGCCTGCCTCGAAAGTGCAAAGTCCCAAGTTTGATCCCCGGTACCAAAAAAAAATTATATCCAAAATCAGCAAGTTACTTTTTTTTTTTTTTGGTACCAGGGATCGAACTTGGGACCTTG
>NW_004624747.1:305241-328043 GCF_000247695.1 Heterocephalus glaber | reverse complement strand
TAATGTGAAATAGGAAGAAAAGGTGCAAAGGGGAAGGGGAAGTGGGAGGGGTAGGGGAAAAGAAAGAAGGGAATGGAACTAATATGAGAAAAAGAAAAGATGGAAACAAAGTCTTTGTAGATAGGGAGCAGTGGAAGGGTTGAAGGGAGGGCAGGGGAATGGGGAAAAAATAAGAACCAAGATGGATTATGTGAAGGTTCACATTTCCAATGATGAATGTCATTATATTGTATACCTTAAATGTACCAATATAATTAATAAAAAAATAAAAATCACCTGGGCATATTCATGTGGATCTATTCTTTTTACACTATTTCATTGATCTAGGTGTCTTTCTGCCAATATCATATAATTCTAGTTACTATTAACTAGGTAGGCTATTTGTTCTCACTTCAGCAAAACTGAAGAATATATAATAAACATACAAAAATAAATTGTATTTCTGTCTATAGAAATCAACATTTCAACCAACAACCAACAGCCATGGAAATCAACACTTAAAATGTGGTGTAATTTGCAATCTCAAAAAATGAAATACTTATGTATAAATCTACAAATAATTTTATGCTAGAAGAACAAAATGCAGGTGGAATAAGATCAAACTTAGTGGAGAGACATACCGTGTTTATGGATCGGAACTTTGTGAAATCTCAGTTATCCTGAGGTTGATATATCTCTATCAAATTTCTATATATCAAAATATAAAACCCCCAGAAATTTTTGTAGATATTCAAATGGTCAAGACTATTTTATATGTAAAGGCAAAAGAATTAGAATAGCTCTCATTGTTATTTTAACCCACTTGCCACAGGTTGGGCAGTAATTTCCCTTTATGATTTACATGATTTTTTTGAGGTAAAATTTACTTGCAATGAAATACTCAAATATTAGGTGCCCAATTCAGTGAATTTTGACAAATGAATAGACTCATGTATTCACAAGCCAAATCAAGACTGTGTTTTTATTACCCTGGAAAATTTCCTTGTCCCTTCCCAGTCATTCCACTACCACCTCCAACTCTATCCCAGTCCAAGCAACCAATCACTGATCTGCATTCTATTGCCACTGATTAATTTTGCCTATCTTAGAATATCAAATAAAAGAAATTATACTCTATGTACTGTGTGTGTGTGTGTGTGTGTGTGTGTGTGTGTGTGTGTGTATTGAACTCAGGCCCTTTGCATTGAGCTATATCCCCAACCCCTTAATTTTTTTTTAAATTTTGAAGCAGACTCTTATTAAGTTCCCCAGGCTGGGCTTGAATTTGAGATCCTTCTGCCTCAGCCTCCCAGAATACTGGGATTACAGGCATGAGCCACCATGCCTGATAACTCCATGTACTTTAAAAATCTGACTTCTGGCCAGAAATTTAGCCAGTGGCACTGGGTCTGCTTCACAAGTGCAAGGTCCTAAGTTTGATTCCTGGTACTGAAAAAAAATTCTGACTTCTTGGGCTGGGGATGTGGCTCAATGGTAGAGTGCCTGCCTAGCATGTGCAAGGCACTGGACTTGATTCCCATTCCACAGAAAAGAATGTGAATGGTCTCCAAAAACAGTGAATGGTCTCTTAGGGGCCCCAGGCTCTCAGAGTGGCCATGTCCATGGATCCCACTCCCCTTTGGCTTACATTGCTGGATTCATTCTCCAGCACTATAAAGCAAAGCAAAGCAATCCCCCCACACAAACAAAAACAAAACTGACTTCTTCAACTAAGGATAATTATTTTGAGATTCACCATTTAGATGGATCAATAATTCATTAATTTTAATTTCTAAGTAAATATTCATTGTATAGCTATGCCATGATTTGTTTATCCATTCACCTATTGATAGTCATTTGGCTGTTTCCAGTTTGGGACTGTTACAAGTACAGCAGTTATGAACATGTGTGTACAAATCTTTGTTTGAACCTCTTATTGCCTTTTCTTCTGGGCACACATTTTAAGAGTAGAATGGCTGGCAGGGGATTTAACTCAGTGGTTCCACCGCCTGCCTCAAAAGTGCAAGTACCCGAGTTCTATCCCTGGTACCAAAAGAGTAGAATGGCTAGATCTTATCAGAGGTGTATGTTTAACTTTTTAAGAAACTACTATACTGTTTCCAGAGTGGTTTTACCATTTTTCCCCTCAGGCCAGGAATGTATGAGAGTCTCCATTGTTCTGTGTCCTCCCAGCACTTATTAGTGTCAGTCTTTTATTTTAGCTATTTATTCTAATGAGCATGTCAGGGTACCTCACTCTAGTTTTAACTTGCATTTCTTGGATGATTAATAATGCTGAGGGCTGGGGATTTAGCTTAGTGGTTTTGCTGCCTGCTGCACAAGCGCAAGGACCCGAGTTCAATCCCCAGTACCAAAAAAAAAATAATAATAATAATGCTGAGTATCACTTTAGCACTTATTGGTTATTTGTGTATCTTCTTTTATGAAATGTCTATTCAAATTTTTGGCCCATTAACAATTTTTATTATTAATCTGCAGAAGTTCTTTGTATATTCCTGGTACAAGTTCAATGTCAGATATATTTACTGCAAATATTTTCTCACAGGCAAAGTCTTGATTTTCATTTTCTTGAACTTTTTTTTTTCCCCCATTAAGTTTATTGGTATATTTTCGGTATAAAATACAGTTACATTCATCATTGGGATCTTGTACCATTACATGAGTCTCTTGGTTCCTTTTTTTTTTCCCCTTCCCTTGCCCTCCCTTCACCCCCTCCACCCTTCCCTATTTGCAAAGACCTTGTTTCCATTTTTTTTCCTCTTCTCATATTTTTTCCTTTCCCTTTTTTTCTCTTCCCCACCCCTCCCAATTCCCCTGCTCTTTTAGACCTTTTCTTCCTGTTACATAATATCAGTTATACATTTTAAAAATTACAATATTAAGGTCTAGGAGACATTTTTAAAATGTATCTTTTGAGAAAAATATGCTTGATAAATTTCAATTTGTCAATTTCTAAATTTTATATTTTATACCTTTTGTGTTTTCTTCAAAGAAATCTTTGCCTACTTACTGTAAGATCATAAATATATTCTTTCCTGTTTCTTCTAAAAGATTTATCATTTAGTGTTATGTTTAGGACTGTGATTCATAATGAATTAATTCTTCATGTGACTGTGTGCGGTGCTGGTGATGGAACCTAAGACCTTGTACACACTAGGCAAGTACTTTACCATTGAGGTACACCTCCACACCTCTATGAATTACTTTTGTATATAGTGTTAGGTGCAATCAAAGGCCATCTCCTACCCCTGAATTTATCTAATAGTTTTAGCAGCATTTGTCAAACACTTTGACTTTCCCTAAGGAGTTGCCATGGAGCCTCTGATGGAAACCTATTGGCTGTATATTTCTGTAATCCATCTGTATGAAGTAGTTACTGATGGCTGCATAAAACTCAGAACTTAGTGACTTAAAGTGTTAGTTTAGACATTGTATTATTTATCATGTTCTCTGTGGGTAGAAATTCAGGAGGGCTCAGCTGAGTAGTTCATGCAATTTTAGGCAGACAGTGGCTGGAGCTGGAGCAGCTGGCTGGACATCTTTATTTCCATGAATTTTCAAGGCTTCTTCATATCATCTCTGGAGGTGGCCTAGCCTGGAAACTATCACTGCAGGTGCTGCATGTGAGCTAGCCTGGCATCCTGAAGGCCTCTGAGGGCAGGTGCCCCAAGAGACAAGGCAAATGCTGCTTGGCTTGACTGTCCCAGCCTTAGGAGCCCAGCAGCAGCACTGTTGTTGAATTCTGTGGTTTATAAAACAGTATAAAATCACTTAGACCTTTTTTTTTTTTTTTTGGTACCGGGGATCGAACTCAGACCCTTGCACTTGTGAGGCAGGAGGCAGAATCACTGAGCTAAATCCCCGGCCCAAGATCGATTAGATTCCAGAGGAAGTAGCAGGCTTCCAGAAGAGTATATGGAATGGAAAACATTGTAGCCACCTTGGAAAAATAAAATCTGCAAAATTTATCTTTTTCAAGGAGAGGGGAGGTTAATCTTTGATCAGCTGTTCAGCAGACTGGATAATCTGTATCTGTCCTGGTCGGCAATGTGGGACTTCGGTGGTCAGTGGGGATACTCCCAAGCCAGGCCTGGGCCATCTGCAGCAGTGCAGAGGACAAAGGGCCATCCCAGGTATGTGGTCACACCTGGGCAGCACCAGGTGTGGTGGGAGGGAGGGGAGGTGCCAGAATGGCTGGATGGATCAGGAGGGCAATCATGCGTCCCTTGCTCTGTGACCTCAGCGTGCCTCTGAGCCAGGTGTGTGTAGGTCTGGGAGGGGCTGTGTAGTTTGAGGATACATCTGGGCTGCAGAGTGGGTGAGTGATAGGACTCAGGGATGGAGGAAAGACCCAGAGGTATGAGCTTGCTGCAGCCCCACCCACTCTGCAGCACTGCTCTGGCTGGGAAAAAAAGTCCCACACAAACAAGGGTGTTTGCGTTGGCCAGGGTTCCGGGAGCCCATTCAGAGCTGAATGGAGCCATCTCAGGCTCCAGGAGAGGTGCTGAGTGAGAGGGCACATTCCGTGGTGGTGGTGGGGCCTGGCGCTGTCCCTACCAAGCCAGGGGAGGGGGTGTCCATGTTGTGTTTGGCCAGCATTACACCCCAGGGGCCGACAGAGAGTCTCCAATGACCTCAGCACTTTTCCTGTGCAGCCCACCCCACCTCCCTGCAAAGCATGATCCAACGAGATCCTTAAAAAAATAACTCCGGACAGGACAAGCTGGTGTAACCCCAGCCCAAAGCAGCCACACTGCCTTTGGTCAATGATCTGGGTCCAATCCAGAGGTGGGGAGACAGTTTTGTGAGGGACATCTCAAATTCTCAAGCTCAGGGTCTCCTGGTGTGACCATCTCCCCATGGTATTTCTCACCTCTTTCCTCACGATCACTGGCCTTTCATGGCTTCTCTCTGGGGCCAAGCCCTGTCCCTCCCCAGGGACTTTGTTAGGGTTTGTCCCTGCCTTCTGTGGGCTGGCCCCTCCTGCTGCCCGCTCAGCCAGGCTGGCCTCCTGGGAGACTGGTTCACCAGCATCACTGCTGCATGGCATTGTGCATTCCTCATTCCCTGCTTAGGCCTCAATTTCTCCTTCTACTAAATGGAACCCTAAGATCAGACAAAGTTCGGGTGAAGCTGACGAGTATCTCTTGAGTTTTGTTTTTCATTTCCTTAGTGCAAGGTGTGTAAAGACCTCACTGTGGAGGGCTACTAATCAAAAAGGAGACCTTAGGGTGGTGGGGGTTTGGCTCAGTGGTAGAGGGCTTGTTTTGTATTTGTGAGGACCAGGGTTCCATCCCCAGCACCAGAAAAAAAGAAGGTAGATCAATGTTTTTCTATATATACATACATGCATGAATGTGCTTATAGTCACATAAAATGCCCTGGAAAGACAGAGTGCTCCATCCACAGTGACAGGGAGGGCGTCGTGTGTGTAGGCAGGAAGGTCAGGCAGGATTCTCCACACATGAGCCCTTCTATGTTTCTGCAACTTTGAAAATTGAGATATTTGTTACCTACTGGAAAAAGTTTAAAAAATAAATTTCTGCATGAGGCTAAAGAGAGAAAAAAGAGCCAAAGGCTTGGGGACACAGCCTCACCTGGAGGTGGGGGTTCAGCAGGGAGAAGACGGCCTTGCAACAAAAACCAGCTTCTTAGGCAGGTCAGCAGCCCGGCCCTGATCTGGATGAAAACTCGCTCTTGTTGTGAGTAACAACTGTCGACTGTGGACTGTTGACTGTAGGCAAACCACCCTAGGTCAGTGGGGAAGGCAGGGACTGTATTTATTTCATCTCTTCCAACCTCGCCTGGCTTCTGAGCAGAGGAGGCCAGAAGCTTGTGGTCACCCTATCCCCAGTAGTGAGACCAAGCAGATTTGCTGAGACCGGGGAATTCTGAGTCAGTCCTTCCCAAGGGCCATGCTCATGCCCAGAGCTCAAACTTCAGGCCAAACACTGAAGGATTAGCCACTTCGAAAAGAGTGAGATGAAATAAGCAGGAAAAGGGAAGGCCCATGGCAAGGCAATTAAAATCGACTTAGTTTGAAGCCTGGAATGTTAATGCTGACACACAAATCTTAAACAGAAAAACAGCCCCTTGATTCAGAATTTACATCCCAGCGTCCCAAGAAGGCTGGCCGTTATTTCTTTTTTTATTTTTACCTTTTGAAACATTTCTACATAAGTTACTAAGAAGCCAGTTGGGGGTTTGAGAAGCAGACGAAAATTCACTATTCAAATAAGTCATGTCAGAGGAGTCTCTGACGGATGAACAGACTTCTCTTAGCAAACTGAGAGAGAGACCAATTTTCCTAGATCAAATTTCCAAAGAAGTGGAAATTTCTTGTGCTTTCTTGTTAAAGTGCCAGTGCTGCTAGTGTTTCAATAAGACAATTCCTTCTGGAGAATGAGAACCTTCTCTGGGGAGAGGGGGACCGTCCGGCAGAAAAATTAGCCTCCACCAAAAGAGGACAAGGATTCTGCCAGACACAGTCACACTCTACAGGTTCAGTAGTTGCCACAAGGCAGTGCCACACCAAATAATGGGCTGGAGGGACCCAATGGTGACTGCAGGGCACCTGGCACATCTCAGGTCTAGGGGGAAATGAGCTACAAATATATAACCCATGTCCAACCCTGGGAAGAAAGTATGTGTATTACCTCATAATTTGTGTACCTTGACTACATGGTGAAATGATAATATTTGGGATATAAGTTTAAAAGTATGAAAATTATGGGGCCAGGGATTTAGCTCAGTGGTTCCACCGCCTGCCTCGCAAGCGCAAGGTACCGAGTTCGATCCTCGATACAAAAAAAAGTATGAAAATTAATTTCATCTGTTTTTTAAACTGTGTGCAATGGTTTGGATCTTTCAAGATGACTAAAGGCTTGGTCCCAGTGCAGTGCTATTTATTAGTCTTTAAGCAGTGGGGCCCATGGGGAGCTTCTTAGGTCACTGCAGTGTGCACTTTAAGGAGATGGCAGATCCCAGGCCTCCTTCCTTTTTCTCTATTTTGGTACCTGGTCATGATGAGGTGAACAGTTTTGCTCTGCCATGTGCTATTCCCATGAGGTGTTTCCTCACCAAAGCAAAGAGCTAACTTATCATGGACTAGAACCTCTAAAACTCAGCAAAAACTACCACCACCACCAATACCCCACAGTATACTTTTTGTCTATTCATAAGTTGATTATCTTAGGTGATTTGTTACAGTAACAGAAAGCTAACATAATGTGGCTCCTAGTAAATCAAAAAGTATACGTGTAGCTTCTACTCTACTTCTATTGTATAGCATTGGTATATGTCTTAGTGTATATTCTCTTTCCTTCTTTTCTTTTTCTTTTTTATTGAGACAGGATCTTACTCTATAGTTCAGGCTGGCGTTGAACTTGCAGTGTAGCCTGGGCTGGGCTCTGACTCACAATCCTCTTGTCTCAGCCTCTCAAGTGCTTGGATTACAGGCATGTGCTACCATGCCCAATTTTTTAGTCTATCTTCTGTTGCTATAACAAAAGGCCTGGTAATTTAAGCCTGGGTAATTTATAAAGAATAGGAATTTATTTAGCTCCCTGTTTTGGAGGCTGGAAGATCCACAAGCATGGAGCCAGGATTTGGCAGAGGCCGTCTTGTTGTAGCATAACATGGTAGAGGGCATCCTACAGCAGGACGGAGCAAGCATGCTAGCTCAGGTCTCTCTCGCTGTTCTTGTCAAACCACTAATGGCACCATGTGGTTCCACCCTTATGACCTCACCTAATCCTAGTCAAATACCATTAACACATGAATTTGGGGATTCAATGTCAAGAGTTACTGAGGACACATTCACACCATGGCAATATAGAAAGTTTGGAAATAGACCTAAGTTCATGTGAAGGATCATCAGTCTACAACTCAGATCATCAAGGGAGGAGATGGATTTTTAGATAAATCACACTGGGACAACTGGTAAACCATTTAGAAAAAGATAATATTAGATGCATATTCTGTACCTTACACACTCTGAATGTGAATGAAATCATACAAGTACTAGAGGAAAATACGCATGAAGTCTTTTGCAACTTGCTGTGGGGAGAGGCTTTCTAATGAAGATTCAGAACTCCACACACAATAAAAGATCTAAAATTAATTAAACACAGGTTATGATTTAGATCTAAAATGTCCCTACAAAGGCTCATGTGTTCAGAGGTAGAACTTTTGGAAGGTGATTGGATCATGGGGTGTTATACTCATTGGTGGATTGATCCACTTATGATTTCAGAGCTAACTATGCTTTTAGGAGGTACAGTCTGGTCAGAAGAAGCAGATCACTGGGGCATAACCTGGAAGGACATGTTCTTGTCCCCTGCTCTTTCCTTCTCTCTCTGCTTCCTAGCTGCCCTGGATTGAGCAGGATTCCTCCACCATGTCCTTCTACCATGACATTTCTGCCTTGGAGCCAACCAACCATGGCCTGAACCCTATGAAACTGTGAGCCAAAATAAATCTCTCCTCCTCTAAGTTGTGGGTGTTGGATATTTTGTCCCAGTGATGAGAAAATGACTAATAAGATACAAAACACCATCCCATGGTAAAAGGTACCATAAACAAAGACAGTTGAAAAGTGACAAACAAGGAGAGAATATTTGCATCACATATGAACAGGTAACCTACTAATATATATAGTATCTAAAAGAGCCTTAACAACAAAAGGGAAAAAAAGACAGGTAAATAAGCCACAGACACCAACAGATGATGTAAATCACATGATATAAAAACGGCATTAAATCACCCACATGGTAGATGCTTGTAGTCTCAGCTACTCAGGAGACTGAGGCAAGAGGATAGCTTGAGCCCAGGAGTTCATGGCCAACCTGGGCCACATAGCAAGACCTTGTCACAAAAAAGGCATTAAACATGTAAGGAAATACTCAAGTTTAGAAGGAGGAAAGTGCAAATTGACCCACCCAAGACTTCTCACCTGCAGATGATCAGCTCCTATTCAGAGGCTATGTGGACAGAGGTCCTTGTATGCTGGGCCTGCCCAATCCTAAGTCCCTAAGAGGGGTCCGTACGAGGGGTTGGGCTGTACCAACTGAGATTGTACCTGCTTCACCCTTGGACCTGTAATCCTGCCTGTAAGAATATGCCTTGAGGATGCACCTCTAACAACACAGAGATGTACGTGGACAGGTGTACTAATTGTGGTAGAACTGGTCATTGCAAATATTGGAAACACTTTGAGCCATGGAGCAGTGGCCACCAGGGGAGCATCACATGGCCACGCAAGGAGGAAGACAGAAGCAGCTCCTGGACCATGAAGAACAGTTCCAAGGAGCATGTCATATGAATTTTTAAAAACCACAAAAAAACATAAGTGGCACAATACTCTTTTGCGAGAAAGCAAAATAAAATACAGCCATGCATTGCTTAACAATGGGATAAGTTCTGAACAAAGTGTTGTTGGGCAATTACACTTCTGCACCAACATCATTGAGCATACGGACGCAAATTAAAATGGCTGTGATGTCATTGGGCGATGTAATGTTATGAAACCACCATTGTAAATGTGGTCCATCTTTTATTGAAATGTCACAGTGCAGCACGTAACCATGTGTATATATATTCTGGTGTTGGCCAAAAAAACCAAGGAAGATAGCCAGAAATGAATGAAAGTAAATGGACAACAGGGATGGAAGAGGGCAAGGTGGGAGGATCAGCAGTATGACCTTTTGCATAGCTCTTGAGTTTGTATCTTATCTGTGTTTCCCATAGTCATAAATAAAATTAAGTCAAGAAACAATGCAAGGGGAGCAGTAGAACTGAAAGTGAATAGAAACCAAACCTAACCATGTTTCACATGGATGACACACCACATAGAAGAAACAAGGAATGAGTCCAAGTAGCTTTGGGGTTTTTTTAGATTAACTTTAACTTAGTAAATTTGAGAGGGGGTTGTATGATTTTATTTTTCTTTTGTTTGTGTGTGCTTGTTCTTTTGTTTTTACATTTTTTACTTTAAAACACATTTATTATATATATATTTTCCATATAAGGGCTTTGTTTTTTGGGGGTTTTTTTTTGAACCAGTGTGTTGCTATGTAGTTCAGGCTGGCCTTGAGCTCACTATCCAAGGCTGGCCACGAACTTGTAGTAATCCTGCTGCCTCAGGCTCCTGAGGGCTGGGATTATAGGCATACGCCACTATGCCTGGCTCCACATAAGTTTTGTGCACAATACTTTGTCTATAACTTCAGCTTCAAGACAAGAACTTTGGGCAAACTCAGCTCAGCAGGTTTGCTATTTGCAGTGGCATGAGTACAGCAGTTCCAGAACATTCTTGTGAGTTCAGGGGATAACTAGATGACAGATAACATGATGTGCTTAGCAGTTTGGAATCTTGTAAGAAAAGCAGTTACAGATAAGGACAGAAAGAACCTGCAGTGCTACGGTAGAAGCAGACATAACAGTAAGATTGTTAATTATTATATATTAGTTACATTGAATTAATGACAAATATAGTTAAAGCAACAGTGTAATCATATTAATAATGTAACTGTGATCATTTGTATGTTAATATAATTAACATCAATATATTAGTATGTCATAATTTAGTTGCATTTAATATATAATTATGTATTATTAATAGTATATTTATACATATTACTATAATAATTATACATACAGGGCTGGGGATTTAGCTCAGTGGCTCCGCAGCCTGCCTCACAAGCGCAAGGCCCCAAGTTCAATCCCTAGTACCAAAAAAAAAATTATACATATAAAATTTTTCCTAGTACCTGGGCAACACCCTGATAAAAATGAACACAGGTCACACCTAGATCTTGTGCCAAGGAGACATTCTGATCTGGCATAGGCCAGCTCCTCAGAATCATGGCTGACCCCATGGTAGCAGCAGTGAAAGCATAAGCTGAGCCCAGAGCATCCGGCAGGGCCAAGAAGCAAGGAAGTGCTCAGAAATGATAAGGACATGTCCGAAGGACACGGGAGTCAGTCTGCCAGCATCACATAAGCAACAACAGTAATGGAATAGAACTCACTGTATATAGGAAAAACCCACCAACCTATACTGGTAATAAATAAATAAACAGACAGGACAGGGAGACTGCCAGCCATGGCATTATTGGTAGAATGCCAGTTACTAAATGCAGAAGAAATGATGGATTGGGAAAATCATTATCTTGCCAGTTACTAAATGCAGAAGAAATGATGGAGTTGGAAAATCATTATCTTGCAAGCACTATAGCAATAAATGACTTGGGCAAGAATCAGCAGCAGGTGCTAGGAAGCCTTGGGGTGAAAGGTTGTTGGGAAAGATGTTTACTCAGCCTGTGAGCTTCTCCCATGGCTCCCTTATTAATGACATAGGTGGAAATACCTGGCAGATGCCACCTGAGCCCAGAAACAGCATGGGCTGTGAAACAGACTCGGTGTCACTAGTAATGTGCAGCCCTGCTGTGTCTAATCAGAAGAAATGGTCAGGCAGGGCTAGGTCAGGGACATGCTGCAGACAGGGGGCCTGTGTGCTCACATGCCACTGTCGGGGGGCAAAAGGGCCACTTCCAGATACACGAGGGTGAAACACAGGGTGAAAGTCCTGGGGGAAAAGGCTAGGAAGTGCATTATTGGTACAACTGGTGAAATTTGAGTACAGAAGCACTCTCCCCAACTGAAGTTTCTGTTACTTGTAGTCAATTGTGTTCTGAAAATATTAAATGGAAAATTCCAAAAATAAATAATTTGTAAGTTTTAAATAACTCATTAGAGCACATTGTTATAAATGTTCTATTTTATTATTAGATATTAATCTATTGTTAATCTCTTATGCTGCCTGACTTATAAATTAAACTTTATCATGGGCATATATGTATAGGAAAAAACATATCTACATAGGATTTGGTGGTATCCAAAGTTTCAGGTATCTGCCATGAGTCTTGGAATGTGTCCCTTATAGATAAAGGGATAGTACTGTCTGGACTATATAATTTATGGGTGCTGTGTCAACGCTAATTTCTTTTTTAAAAAAATTACTACATGTTTGTAGTACATAATGTTTACATTCCTTGTGGGTAATTGGTACATGTACATAACACATCTTCTGTTTTTCAATCTGCTGTCCCTTCCCTCTCTGCCCCCTCCAACTGTCTCTTGATTCCCTTCCTGCCCTTTTTTGGGGTACATTTTGCTGTGTTAATTTATTGAATTGAATACTCGAGCCAAGCACCCTTGCTTAGGAGAAACATGGTGAAGACTGGGGATAAAGAGTAACAAGAGTCCCTGGTGATCCAGGAATAATAATTGTGATCACAGCAGCAGTACTAGAAGTACTGTGCAGATTTGTACAGAGCGGGCATGAGAGAGGAAATAAAGCAAAATATTAAAAACTGGAAACTGAGGTGAAGGGTTGTAAGAGCACAATGGACTTCCCTTTTCTGTACATTCTAGAAGATCCCTGAGTGGAGCCATGACCATCAGGGAGCCCTGGCCAGCAAGAGGGAAGATTGTGGCCCTGTGGGGAGCTGATGGAGGAGTCTCACCTCTTCTGGCTCCAAAGCAGGATTTGCCTGCTTCCCGGGATGTATTGTGCTTACTGGACATGTTGTTCTTCCCAGAATGGTGGATTTGGGGGCCAGGGACCTAGATAGCCCCACCCTGGTAGGGGCTGGGACATCTCTTACATGGAGCCTTGTCCTCAGCTTGCTGTTCCTGGACCAATTCTCTTGATTCTCTGCTCATGGAGGCTAAACACTGAAGGCTGTCCCACCCTAATACAGGGCTCTCAGGCTGATGCCCTTGGCCATGGCTCCTGCTGTAAGTTGTACTGGTTTTCCTCCCAGCCTCCACAGCACTCTCTGTCCTCCAGTCTTCAACCTGCAGGCTTCCAGGAACAGCCAAATTGCCTTTTGTCTTTGTGCTATTGTCTGGGCTCTCTGCTACCTCCTCTTCCTCTGGCTATCCACTGTTCACAGGCTGTGGGTGTGGCAGTCAGCCGTCGATTTGTAGAAAGAAGAGCAGGCACTCAGCAATCCATGGAGGGCAGATGTTGTGCTCCCTTGAGGGTGGCACTGCGGCAGGACATGAGACAGACAGACAGATCCCGCTATTGGACCAACCCTGCTAACCACCTGTGTGTACCCACAATCTTGGCTGGATGCAGAAGGTGGTTGCACAGACACAGATGGAGCCCTGAGTGAGAGGGGAGGCCCCTGCCCAAATGGTCCTGCTTAAATGGGTGTTGTCACGTGAAGCACAGCCCACCATGTGGAAAGCTCAGCTCATTGGTACCCCAGAGGCCATCCACAGCTGGGTCCTTAAAGAAGCGTACTACTCAGATCCAGAGTCTTGGTATCTTCCTGCAGTGGGTGGAACTTCTAGGAACACTGGCAAGCAGAGGGAGGGTGCAGAGTCTCAGGCTAGCAGCACCCCCTCCCTCATTTGGGGTCCTGTGGGTTCTGTGTGTGGGAGGGTGTATATTGTGCTAGAATGGAACTCGGGCCTCATGCATGGTAGGCAAGGTCTCTACCATAAGCTCCACCCACACCCCAGTCCTGTAGCTTTTTTCCAGGCCATGTCTGTGTGTAGAGGGCCAAGTGTTTGGTGTGGATAATCCTGAGTTGTGTGGGATCCTAGGTCAAAGAACTGTGTCTGGTGTGTCTTTTTGTAGATGGGGGCTCTCTGCAGTATCCCAAGTTGGTGCAGGGCAATTAGAGGCACATCCAATGGATGGGACCAAATTGGCTTTTACTTTTATAACAGACTTACTCTCAAGATAACCCATTCATTCATTAATTCATTAATCCATGAAAGGGTCTTAAAGCTCCTACCTCTTTTTTTTGGTACCAGGGATTGAACTCAGGACCTTGCGCTTTCGAGGCAGGTGGCAGCACCACTGAGCTAAATCCTCAGCCCAGGTCCTACCTCTTAATACCTCAGATTGGGGATTAAATTTCAACATGATTTTGTGGAAGCATTGAAACCATGGCAGGAGGCAGCAGGACAGAAGAGCAGGCACCAGGCAGGGGGAGACTCTGGGCCTGGCTGAGAAAGTTAAGGGCCCTTATACACATTTTTGGCAAGAGACTAGGGTGATTTTGATGGAGAATGGCACAATCACACCTGTAATTAAAGGAATAATGTAATGGCAGTAGATCCCCAGGGAGGCAGAGGGACCATGTCACTTGGGAGGCTGCAGATAGACTGCCCAGGTCTGAGGGACCATTTAAGAAGCAATCAAGGGTGGTAAACCCAAAAGGAAGGAAGGAAAGAAAGCAGGCCAGCAAGACAGGTATGGACAACCAAGTGCCAAGTGAGGACATAGCTGTGAAGCAATTCCAGTAACTGGCTCCATTCAAACTGTGGTTTCCACACTCACTGGCTGTGACCACAAATTAAGCAACAAATTACAGACTCCATGGCTGCACTACAGCTGTGACCCTCCACCCCTGCCTGGAGGTCCCCTCCCATATGCACACAAGCTACCCAGCTCCAGGGGGTGCACAGGGTGTGGCCTGTGGAAGTTGGGTGCAGCCCTGGGACTTGGAGAAGCATCTCTCAGCCTCCCCAAGGGCCAGCCCCACCCCAGGTGTGTGGAAACAGGCAGAGCTGTGTTGCAATTCATTTCTTTGGCAATGACAACCAGAGAAAGCATGGAGAGGATGGAGGGCAGAATGCCCTTGTCACAGGGGGAAGGAGGTCAGCAGGTGGCCATGACCCAGAACCTCCTTATAGAAGGCAAGGAGCCCCTGAAGAGAGCTCACTCACCACATGTCATGCAGGCACTGTGTGGCCCCCAGGTGGGTCCCAGAAGAGCAGCCTGAGGAAGGAGGGTGAGCTTCACAGAGAGGAATGTGGAGCTCAGAGATTGCAGGGGCCTGTGTACTGGGCCCACAGGGGGCCATGAGGACACGGGGGCAGGGGGAAGGAGCAAGGACTGAGCACAGCAGAATATAGATCCACAGCCTGCTCCCCAAAGTGTGGGTTAAAAGTAAAAAACTTTTGGGCTGGGGATTTAGCTCAGCAGTTCCGCTGCCTGCCTTGCAAGTGCAAGGACTTGAGTTCAATCCCTGGTACCAAAAAAAACCCTCAAAAACTTTTATAACACAATGTCTAGGTTCTACTTTTTCGCTCCTTCCTGATGGAGCTCCCTGAGGGTGGCCCTGGACTTTGTAATTTTTTTTTTTTTTTTTTTTATATTACATTAAGTCATGTTAGTAAGATTTGCGAGGCAGGCAGCAGAACCACTGAGGTAAATCCCTGGCCCCCTAAAGTTCTTGCTTTTTTTTTTTTTTTTTTTTTTAGTACAGGTGCTGGTTTCTTGCTAGACTCACACGATTCAGATTTGTTCTGCCTGAACCAAATTACACACGACTGCCCGTTGTGTACTTTGAAAGTAGTTTTCATTGAACTTTTTCCTTGGGGATAATGGTAGAGTCATGTGCAGTTGTAAGAAATAACACAGAGAGGTCCCTTGTATCCTTTGCCCAGTTTTTCCAAATATTGACATTTTGCAAAATTGTAGTACATCACAGCCCAGATGCTGACATTGGGACAGTCAAGGTCCAGGACATTTCCATCAACACAGCCTCCCTCTGGCTGCGCTCTTAGGGTCATGCCCACTTCTCTCCTGGCTGCACCCCTGCCCCTTTAACAGCTAATCTGTTCTCTATTTCTATATTTCAACAATGTTATATAAATAGAAATGGAATCATCTGGTGTGGAATCTAGGGAATTGGCTTTTTTCACTCAGTGTAATTCTCTGGAGAGTCATCTAGGTTGTGTGTATCAATAAAAAATTCATTCATTTTTTTCTTCCATCAGTATATTAGTTTTCAGTTCAAATTCTCTATTATTATTATTTTTTTGGTACTGGGAATTGAACTTGGGACCTTGCACTAGTGAGGCAGGAGGTGGAACCACTGAGCTAAATCCTCAACCCTATTATTTTTTAGATTTACACCTAAGTATTTTATTTTTTGAGAAATTTTAAATGGTGCTGTTTTTAAAATTTTAGCGTCCATGTGTTTGTTAGCATATAGAAATATAATTGAGTTTTGAAAGTTTATCTTATATCCTGCAATCTTGATAAACTCATTTATTAGTTCTAGGAGGGTTTTTTGGTAAATTCCTTGAGACTGGTTGGCTTGCTTGCTTGCTTTTATTCTTTCTTTCTTTCCTTCCTTCTTTCCTTTTTCTTTCTTTTTTTATGGTACTAGGGATTGGATCTAGGGCCTCATACAAACTAGGCAAGTGTTCTACCTATGTGCTACACCCCCAACTCTTTTTAAATTTTTATTTATTTATTTATTTATTCATTCATTCATTCATTTGTATTCATTGAGATTATTGGTATATTTTAGGTACACAATATGATGACATTCATTTTTATTTATTATTTTGAGGTAGAGTCTTGCAAGTCACTAAGTTGCCCAGGCTGCCCTTGAACTTGTGATTGTCCTGCTTCAGCCTCCTTAGTAGTTGGACTATAGGTGTGCACCACCACTCCCAGCCTTCCTTGGGCTTTTCTATGTAGGTAATCATGTAACCTGCAAACAAGGTGTGACATTATAATATATATTTTGATTTTCATCCATAGTTTGCTTATTCCTCCCATAGGCTTTGTTATTTCCTAAGTGGCTAGAAATGTTGGGGTGCTTTAGGCCTCAGAAAACAAAGTCAATCAGTCAATCTCTCTCTCCTCTCTCTTCTCTCTCTGTCTCCTTCCCTCCCTTTCCCTCTTTCATCCTTTCTCTCCCTCTTTTCTCACTTTCCCTCTCCTCTCTTTCCACCTGCTCCTTTTTCCCCCAAGACAGGCCTTAGAAACTAAAATTTCTAGATGATAAGACCCTCATTTCAGAAGGGGTCCTGCCCCCTACTCAGGAGGAAGGAATGCTGCACAGAGAGGCCAAGAAGGCCTGCTGGATTTCTCTACCTAGTCTATTAGCGTTAGATGACTGTAAAACTCCAAAAGGACAGGGTTCAGAGAGCCTCCGGATAGCTGAACACGGGGAGATTTCTGGAGGGTCACTGTCCACAGGGCATGGAAGCTCCACAGCCCTTCCTGATACCTCGCCCTGTGCACCTCCTCATCAGTGTCCTCTGTATTATCCTTAATAATAAACTGATAAGCAGAAGCGTTTTCCCGAGTTCTGTGGACTGCTCAAGCAAATTGACCTAACCAGAGGCAGGGATTGTGGGAACCCTGATTTCTAGCCAGCAGGCCAGACAGGAAAAACAAGCCAGGGTTTGTGATTGGCATCTGAGGTATGCGTGTGGGAGGACCAGTCCTGAGGACTGAGCCCTCTCAGCCTGTGGGATCCGATGCTATCTCCAGGTAGATAGCTTCAGAAGTGAACTGGATTAGAAGACTCTTGACTAATGTCTGCTGCAGAATTGGTTGCTTGCTTGCTGTTGGGGAGAAGTCCCCAGGCCTTTTGGGTTTGGAAGTAATCTGTCTCCTGAGTTTATAGTAGGAGAAAGTGAATCTAAGAGAGTTTTTTTAAACTACTCATAGGACAGTTTTCTTTCTTTCTTTCCTCTCGTGCCTTTTTATTTCCTTTCCTTGCCTTATTGCATTCACTAGAATGTCCAGCACTTTGTTGAACAAGAGAGGTAAGAGCAGGTCTCCTTGTCTTGTTCCCAGTCTTAGAGGAAAAGCACTTAGTTTTCACAATTAAGTATTATATCAACTATATTTTGCAGATGTCCTTTACCCAGTTGAGAAAGTTTCTCCTTTATTTCTATTTTTATAATTTTTATCAGAATTGGACACTGAACTCCATCAAATGCTTTTGCTGCATCAATTGATATGATTATGTGATTATTCTTCTTTCACCTGTTACTTTGGTGGATTATGCTGACTGCCTTTTGAAATGTTTCATTTGTCTTTGTGCCAGGAATAACACCACCTAGTCATGGTGTTGCATGAAAATACATAATTATTTTTATGTATTGCTGAATTCTATGCTATTGTGTTAAATTTTTGTGTCTAAATTCATGATGGACACTGGTCTATGATTTTCAGTGTTTGTGCCATGTTTATTTGGTTTGGTATCAATGCAAATTTTAGCTGCCTCAAACATATTAGGGCTTGTTCCTTCTATTTTCTGAAAGAGAAGTGGTGAATTCTTACTTTTTTTTTTTTCTTTTGGTACTGGGGATTAAACTCAGGACCTTGCACTTGTGAGGCAGGCGTGGTGCCTCCACTGAGCTAAATCTCCAACCCTGAATTCTTACTTTTAAAAGATTTGGTAGCGTTCCCCATTTAAACTTTAGGAGCCTGGAGATTTCTCTTTTTGGAGTTTTAAGATGAAGAATTAAATTCCCTTGATACAGCTCTTCAAATTATTTATTTATTTTTTATTTTTTTGCGGTACCAGGGATTGAACTCAGAACCTTGCACTTGCCAGGTAGGTGTGGTGCCACTGAGCTACATCCCTGGCCCCTCAAATTATCTTTTTAATACCGGCTAAATTGTGGTATTTTGTATTTTCAAAAAAACTTGGTTTATTTCATCTACGTCGTCAAATGTATGTGTACAGTTTAAGGTCATCATGAGATCTCACTTCATCCCTGATAGCAGTAATTTGTGTCTGCTTTTGGTCAGTGCTGCTAAAGCCTTGTCAGTATTATTGATCTTTTCCAAGAACCAGCACTTTTTTCCTTAATTGTCTTTGTTTTTCATTGCCAATTTCATTGATGTGTACTCTTGTCTTTCTTTTCTTCCTTCAGCTTACATGAAGTTACCTTCTTCTTTTCTTACCATCTTGAAGTTTAGCTTAAAAGGTTTAAAACTTTTCTTCTTTTCTAATATATGTGTTTAATGCTATGCATTTTCTTCCCAAGTACTGCTTTTTCTGTGTCTCATAAGTTCTGACGTGCTCTATTTCACCATTATTTCATTTTTATTCAGTTCAATGTATTTATTTATTTATTTATTTTTGGTACCGGGGATCGAACTCGGGTCCTTGCGCTTGTGCAGCAGGCGGCGAAACCACTGAGCTAAATCCCTGGCCCCAGTGTATTTTTAAAATTTCCCTTACCCACAGTTTTATTTCTTTTCTTTTCTTTTTTCTGTTTTTTCAGTACTGGGGATTGAACCCAGGGTCTTCACACTGCTCCACATCGCACCCACCCCCATTTAATTTGGAGACAAGGTCTCTCTAAGTCACTAAGTTGCCTGTGCTAGGCTTGAACTTGTGATCCTTCTGCCTCAGCCTCCCAGAGTGCTAGGATTACAAGTATGCATCACCATGTCCAGCTTACCCACAGATTTTATGTAAGTATGATATTTAGTTTACAAGTACCTGAAGATTTTTCCATTATCTTTCTGATATTGATTTCTACTTCAAATTCATTGTGGTTGGATAACCTACTCGGTGTGATTTCAATTTTTATAAAATTATTGGTGTTTGTTTTATGGCCCAGGGTATGGTCTATAGATATACTGGTATATGTAATGGGCAGTAAGAAAGAATGTGGGGATAAAGTGTTCAATAAATGCCAGTTAGATCCTGTTGGTCAGTGGTGTGGTTGTGTTCTATTTCCTTGCTGATTTTCTGTCTAGTTGTTCTATCAATTATTGAGAGAGACGTGTTGAAGTCTGCAACAATTTTTTTTTTTATCATGTATAGAAGAGCCTGTAAAGTTTAATTTTTTTCCTGGGAAGAGAAAGAATTTCACCCTGCATTCCGAAAACATTTGCTGAGCCCTGGTGGCAGAGTCCTGCCTCCCTGGGAGTGGTTGGGTGGCTGGGGGAGCCTCAACCCTTCCTGGCTCTCTCTGCCCAGGCCTGTCACAAGAACCTTGAGGCAGACTGTAGGGGAGGCAGTGCCTCCAAGTTTCTCCTGGGGGGGGGGGCACACATGGGTGCAGTAACACAGACAGGGTGGGCTCTGACTCCCAGGCCAAACCAAAGCTCCCGCAGTGTCCATTCACAGTGTGCCTTCCCCTCCAACAAAACAGCAAGAAGGAAACAAGGCTGCCTTTTTAATCACAAGGAAATACGCCATCTGAAGTCAATGAGGGCCCCTGAGCCCAGGCAGGAACCAGGGCAAGAAGTGCGACCAAGCTGTGAGGATGGGATTGGATAGGGGCCACTGGCTTCTCACCCTCCTCGCTGCTAGCCCTGATCCTGAATCCAGGGCATGGTCTCCTCTGAAGTCAGCCCAGCCTCCAGCTGCCCTGGGGAGGGGGTGATGGGAGTAAAGAAGGGAGCTGGAGGTCAGGACTGCATCACACACACATGCAGACTTTCCCAGTGTTTGATTTTGCCTGTTCTCCTCTGCTAAAATGATCAGATAGTTGTGTGAAGCCACTGCCAAGCCAGGGGTGAATAGGAGAGCGATGCCAGGCCACAGCATTCCGCTCCTCAGGAGTCTTGGGCCCATCCTACTTCTGTATCTGGAATAGGAAGAGCCGCAGGTTGATGTTCTTGGCGGCCAGCAGCTTGTTGCACTCCACAGAGTCGATGATGGGCAGGGGCACATAGTCTGTTTCATTGCTTTCATTGGTGAAGACAAAGTGGTAGATAACAGGACTGATCCTCACATCGTCATACAGGCCCTTGAGCAGCAGGAAGGAGCATTCCAGAGGTGCTGTGACTTTGCTCTTGAGGAGGAGCTGGAAGGAAAGTGTGTGCTTGCACGACAGGTTGGGGTTCTGCTCTGAGTCATTCACACGAGCCTTCAGGACCCATGTCTGGTTCAGCACTGTGAACCTCGGTGTCTCATAGTACAGGCGTGTGATGAAGTCATCTGTGCGATATGGCCAGAACTGGACTTCTGTATGGCCGATTTTCTCAAAGCTGAGCAGGCTAAAGATACTGTTGTAGAGCTGCATTTCCTTGAGGTGGCTCTGGTCCACCTCATCTAATAATCTCCATCAGCTTGTTGCCTGTCTTGGTTGGATGGGCACATGCAGCCTCATGTACTGTCAGCTCATGGAAGGGGCCTTGCCATGGACAGCCGATGCGCTTGTATTTGCATTGAGTTACCCTGATCTGGCATTCCTCTTTCTGGTGCCTCTCCAGTAGGGGGCGGGGAAACTGGCGTAGGCAAAAGCCACACTCTGAGGGCAGCTCGCTCACGGCTTTCTCCACGGCCAGGTTCCAGGCAGCAGAGGCTCTTACTGATCTCACAACGACAGTTGGGGCACGTGGCCCGCTCCCCCTTCAGCCGGGCATCTGCTAGTAGGTGGATAAAACAGCCAGCGCACATCAAGTGACCATTAGTACACTGGTACACGGAGGCCTTGGGCAGGTCCAGGCACACGGTGCAGCACAGCACCGAATAGGGCCGCTCCTCCAGCTTCCCGCTGCTGTCTCCGCCACTGCCGCCTCGGCCGTCCGCAGCCGCCTCGGCCGCCCGCAGCCGCTTCTTGGGCAGTGCGTCGGGGTCGCCAGCCGCCTCTTGCAGCTGCCGGGCGCCGGCCAGCCCCGCCTCGTCTGGGAGCCCAGGCCCCGCTGCCTCGCCCAACGCAGCCCGCCGCCGCCGCTGACCCTGCAGCTGCCCCGACCGGCACGGCGCCCGTGGGTCCCGCGGCCGAGCCACCCGCGCCGGCCTCCTCAGCGTCGGACATCGCGGCTGGCCGGCCAGGCGGGCGGGTGCGGGTGCTGGCGCGCTCGCTAGTTGGAAGTTATCGCAGCCCGCTTGCCGCGCAGCCCCCTCAATGGGCCCGGCCCGCGCGCGTAGCCCCGCAGCCACCGCGGCCACCGACCCCGGCGCAGCCGCCATCTTTGTTTTCGCTGCGCTCCCCACCCCAACAATTTCGAATTCGTCTATTTCTCTTTTCAATTCTCTCACTTTTGGTTTATGTATTTTGCAGTTCTGTTGGTTTGATGTATGCACATGTAGGATTTCTCTGTATTCCTGGTGGGGACCGTTTTAGTATTATATAACATTAGGCTCTTTTTCTGGCAATTTTCTTTGCCCTAAAGTGCTAATGTAGCCACTCCTGCTTGCCTTTGATTAATGTTTGCACAAAACATCTTGAAGTGAATTTCTTGAAATACCACATAGTCAAGGCATATTTTAAAATCCATTTTGCCAAGCTCTGTCTTTTAATTAGTGAACCTGGACAATTTACATTTAATATAATTATAGATGTTAGGGTGTTATTTTGCCATTTTATCTTGTTTGGTTTTCTGTTTTTTCCCTCTGTTTTTTGGTTTCTATTTTCTTTTTCCCTGCCTTCCTATAGGTTGAAGAGTTTTTAAAATTCCATTTTGATTTAGTGACAGTGTTTTTTAGTGCAGCCCCCTGTATAGGTTTTCCTAGTGAATATTCTGAATCATTATCACATTACAACAAGCTACTGGTATCATCACTTTACCAGTTTTAGTGAAGTGTAGAAATGTTACCTCTCTATATCCTTTTACCTGTCCCTCTTTGTAATACATTCATGTGTTGCTTAACAATATGATACATTCTGAGAAATACGTTGTGAGGTGATTTTGCTGTGCGCACATCCTTGTATACTCACACAAACCTGAATAGTCTGTATCCATCACTTGATGTGGATTCTTTTCTGGGGGGGCATACCTGGGATCAAATTCGGGACCTTGCACTTTCGAGGCAGGCGGCAGAACCACTGAGCTAAATCCCTGGCCCTTGATGTGGACTGTTGATGTAATCAAGAGGTAAGATATATATACAGCTGGTGCCGTTGTAACATGTCATATTGTTTTACAGTACATTTTAAAAATATAAGTACAGGACCCGGGATTTAGCCCAGTGATTCCGCTACCTGCCTCACAAGCGCAAGGTCCCGAGTTCGATCTCTGGTACAAAAAAACAAAAAAAACTCCAACAAACAAA
>NW_004624747.1:267679-305141 GCF_000247695.1 Heterocephalus glaber | reverse complement strand
GTATGTATAAGCAGTATACAGTAAATACAAAATGTATGAGGTGTGATTGAAAAATACGGTGTGAGTTTAAATTTTTTAAATATAGTAAAAAGAACCTTCATTGGCATTAACCTCCCTCAAACTACTCCCCTTCACTTTGAGCACACTCACACCATCATTCTTGCCACTTTTTGAAGCAGTTCTGGAACTCCTCTTTCATGAGTGTCTTTAGTTGCACTGTCGTGGTTGCCTCGATGTCCTGAATCAATGCCAAACATTTACCTTTTATGGTCATTTTGACTTTAGGGAAGAACCACAGGTTACATAGTGCCAAATCCAGTGGCTAAGGTGGATGAAGACTTACTGTCATGTTTTTCAAGCCTGCTTTTCTGTGGATGGCACTTGGCAGCAGCATTCACCATATTTTTTGTCATAACTTATAAAGACATTTATGAAAGAACTGCTTCAGAAAGTGGCAAGAATGATGGGATAAGTGTGTGTAGTAGAGTAAATACAAAATCCACTAACATTGTAGCAAGTATTACGTATCATAATAATTGGATGTGTACACGTTTATATAGCTGGCATTGCAGTAGATTTGTCTTCACCAGCATCATCACAGACATATGAGTAATTGTGTTAGCTGTCTATTACTGTGAAAAAATACCTGAGAGGATCCATTTATAAGGAGGAGAGGTTTATTTTGGCTCATGATTCCAGAGCTTTCAGTCCATTAGGCAGTGTGTGAATATATAATTGTCTTAAATCTTTCCTCTAAACACATTTAGAACCACATTAGGCAATGCGTTTATATACATTTTTATATATACATTTTTGCTTCAACCATCAAACATAACATAGAAAAAGGAGAGCCTACTGTATTTACCTTTTTTTTTTTCAGTACTGGGGATTGAACCCAGGACTTCGCACATTCTAAGCAAATGCTCCACCACTCAGCTACATCTCCAGCCCATTTAACTCTTTATTTTGAAAGAGACTCACTAAGTTGCCCAGCCTAGCTTTGAAATTATGATCCTCCTGCCTCAGCCTCTCGAGTAGCGGGGATTACAAGTGTATATACAAGTGCATGGCTGCAACTGTTTTTACTTTTATGTTCATTTCGTCCTGCCTTCTTGGTTTTGTTTCCTTTCCATTTAGATAACTTCCTACAGCCATTATTTTTGGGTAGGTCTTTTGGCTACAAGTTCTCTCAGTTTTCCTTCATTTAAGAATGTCTTGATTTCCCTCTCACTCCAGAAGGATATTTTCACCGCATATAGGATCCTGAGATGATGGTCCTTTTCTTTTAGCAACTGAAAAATATTTTAATACTTCCTCCTGGGCCCCTTCATTTCTGAAGAGATATCTGCTGTAATTCAAATTGGTTTTCCTCTATAGGGATGGTGTTTTCTTCACAGGATATATTTAAGATTTTTTTCTTTGTCTTTAGTTTTTAGGTATTTACTTGTGATATACCTTTGTTAGCTATTTCACTGTGTTTACTTTGTTCCAGGTTCACTCAGGTTCTTGTACCCGTTGCCAAACTTGAGGGGAGGATTGTTTCTTTGAGTATGTTATCAGTCCTGCTCACTTGCATCTCCTCCCAAAATACCAGTGCCATAAATATTAGGCCTTTTATTGTAGCTCCACAGGTCACTGAGATGGTGACTGCTCGTCCTCCTCCTCTTTCTCTTTTTCTTCCTCCTTGTGTTCCTCCTCTTCTTCCTCTCCTATTTTTCCTGTGTTGTTCACATGGTAATTTCTGCTGTTCAGTTTTCTGGTTCACTGATTTCTTCCCCTGCTTCTCTTCCTCCATTCTGCTCTTGAACTCATCCAATAAGTTTATATTTCAGTTATTGTATTTTTTTATTTCTAAAATTTACATTCCAACTTCTTTATATTTTCTATTTCTTTACTGACACTTTCAGGTTTTTTCATTTGTTTGAAGCATGTTCCTAATCACTTATTGAAGCATTTATGATGTCTGCTTTAAAACTATTGTTGGATGATTCTAACATCTCTGCCATTTCGGTGCTGACATCTATTGATTGTCCTGTTTCACTATGTTTTATTCAACAGTTTCATCATAAGAGCTATCTTCTTGGTAATGAAGGATTTTCTATTGAAACCTGAAAATTTTCATGTTATGAGACTCTGGATCTTATCTAAATTTTCTGTTTTAGCTTTTAAAAAAATATCTTTGTTGAGGTATAATTGCTATACAAAAAACTGCACATACTTAAAGTGGAAAATTCAGTAAGTTTAGATATATATATGTCTGCAAGTTCGATAGCACTAATTTAACCAACCACAGATTTGAAAAAAATACTTCAGTTGTGAATATGTACTGACTTTTCTCTTGTCATCATCTTTAAACAATATAATATAATAATGATTTACCTAGCAGTTACATTGCATTAGGTATTATAAGCCATCTAGAGATAATTTAAAGAGTATAGGAGGATGCACATAGATTCTGTGGAAATATGATACTGCACCATGTTATACAAAGGACTTGAGCATCTATAGATTTGGGGATCCTTGAGGGGTCCTGGGCCCCCCCCCCCCGGAGGATACCCAGGGATGATACTACTACCACAGTCGAGGTAATAAGCATGTTATTACCTCAGAAAGTTTCTTCGTGCTCCTTTTTAAAAAGTTGTGTGTGTGTGTGTTTCTGTTGCTGCTCTGGAACTTTGTTTATTACAAGGTAGAGGCAAAGTCCAGATTCCTGATGGATCTCCATTTATACCCCAGGGAAAGTCTTTTCCTCTTTCTTTTGGGCAGGATGCTAACTCTTCACATAGTCTCCATGACACCATGTGCTGGTGGCCTCATTGCCACCAGTAGTGGTGAAAGTCCTGGCTCCTCTCTGCCTCTTCTGACAAGCCCTCAGCAAGGGGGCCTCATTACTGGCAACTGGGAGTATATATTATGTTTTTTGATACTATAATGAATACCTGAGGGGAGCTAACTTTATAAAGAATACTAATTTATTTAGCTCACATTTTGGGAGACTAAATATCCAAACAGCATGGTGCTGGTTCTGATGAGGGCCTCCTTGGCAGATGACATCATAACACGTATGAGAAGGAGAGATCACATGGAAAGATGTGAAACCAGAACAGGAAAGGGGCAGTTTTGCCCTTTTTTTTGGTACCAGGGATCGAACTCAGGACCTTGACTTTCCGAGGCAGGGGGCAGAACCACTGAGCTAAATCCCTGGGCCTGTTTTGCCCTTTTATGAGAGCCTTCTCTTATGGGAACCTTCTGGGGTCCCCTGAGAACCCCATGAGTGAGTCCCTTCTGAGGACAGTGCTCCCAGTGACCTAAGAACCTCACACCAGGCTCTATCACTTAAGAGCACCATTACCACACTGCCACACTGGGGACCAAGCCTCCAACACATGAACCCTTGGGGGACAGACCCCAGCCACACTATAGCAGGGTGGGAACCCAGGTTCCCCATCTGCTTTCTGCCACATTGTGTCACCATGGGGAGTACTTGTTATCCAGCATCAGGGGTGGCAGGCTCAGCTCCCCACATGGCCTCCCGGACACTGTATTATGGCTTCACAAAGGTGAGTGTGTGAACCCCCACTCCACTTCTTTTTTTTTTTTTTTTTTTTGGTACCGGGGATCGAACTTGGATCCTTGCCCTTGCGCTTGGGCAGCAGGTGGCAAAACCACTGAGCTAAATCCCTTGCCCCGACTCCACTATTGATGGCATGGATGGGCATTTTTCAGTGGTGCTGGCTGGAGCAGGGTGGTTATTGTCTATGAGTCTATCTTGCTTAACCTCTCCTTTTTGGTCCCTTGGCTACACAGTGCAGACTTTTGTTAAAACTCTTTTTGTCTGTGTCTGTTGACATTTCCAAGTTGCTGGCATCTTCAGCTCCATGGGTGAGATATAAGAGGCAAAAAGGAAGTCCACACAGCTCACCACCATGCTGTTCCTCAGGTACATCACCCACAGATAGTCTGCCTTCTCTCCACCTTTCTGAGATTTTTGTTTGTGTTTGTTTGTTTGTTTTGGTACTGAGGACTGAACCTAGGGCCTTGCACATGCAAAGCAAATGTTCTACCACTGAGCTATATCCCCAGACCTTTTTAAAAATTTTACTTTGAGACAAGTTCTCATCAAATTACCCAGGCTGATCTCAAACTTGTGATCCTCTTGTCTCAGCCTTCTGAGTAGCTGGGATTACAGACATGTGCCTGGTTTGTTTTTTTTTTTAAACAATTTCCTCTGGATGACTCCTAGGCAGCCAACTCTGGCAATCTCTGTGGGTAGGCTTGGAGATGGTGTCTAGATTTGTTCTGGCCACCTCTCCATCAATGGGTACATGGGAGGTCCTCAATCTCTTAGGTGATTGAGACAATGGAAAATCTAATTGTTCTAAGTGTCCTCCAGGGCCTTGGAGAGGGTCTACTCAGTGGGTATAGGGTAGTGACTAGAACTCAGAGCTCCAGGACAGTGGCCTCTTGGAGGCCACACTGCTTCCTGGTGACAGAACCTGAGTAGAAACAGGCTGAAGATCTGGCCAGGCCTGCAAATCCCAGGCTCGTGGGAAGAATTCTCTGGAATGAAAACTGGAGGTGTACACAACCCAAGTGACCTAGTTCCCCTTATTTGCACTTTCATTTTTCATGATTTCAGTCACCTATCATCAGCCCCAAAATATTAACCAATTTACAGTATAACAGTATAAGCTTTTAAGTAACATTTTTTTTTTTTTGGTACCGAGGATCGAACTTAGGCCCTTGCACTTACAAGGCAGGAGGCAGCACTGCTGAGCTAAATCCCCAGCCCACTTTAAATAACTTTTATTCCAGTATATTTGCTATTTTCTCTCCCTCCCTGTCCCCCTCCATCCCTCCTTTTCTTCCTCCTTCCCTCCCTCCCTCCCCTTCTGTCTGTGGGAGATGGGACCCAGGGCCTCCTGCATGCGGAAAACACACTCTACCACTGAGTTACACCCTCAGTTCCAGTTGTTCTGTTTTACTATTAGTTGTTAATCTTTCATTGTGCCTAAATTATTAAGTATGCTTTATCATGGATGTGTACATAAAAGAAAAGCCATAGTCTGCATGGAGTTTCATACTCCCCACAACTGCAGGAACCTTGGATCATCTAGAAATTTACCCCTCAGGGATGAGGGGAAATACTGTGGGCTTTTTTTTTTTTGAGGCAGGGTCTCCCTTTGTAGTTCAGGCTGGCCTGAACACACTATGTAGCCCAGGCTGGCCTCAAACTTGAGGTGATCCTCCTCCCCAGCCTCCTGAGTACAGGGATCACAGGCATGCGCCACCATGCCCAGCTTACTGTGGGTATTTTCTAGAAGATTCCCCAAGACTCTGTGACAGAAAGGGGATCCCCAACTTGTCTTAGACACTAGCTGTTTGGGAAGGACACTGGATGACCCAGAACTCTGAGAATACAGACTGTCAGACTTGAGCATCCTTTACCAGGCACTCAGTCCGGCTGGAGCCTAGAGAGGGGCCACATCTTAGTCCATTTGGGCTGCTGTAACAAAATGCCATCAAATGCCGGGTGGCTTAAACAGCAAAAATTTACTTCTCACAGTCATGGAGGTTGGAAGTAGGAGAGCAGGGCAGCAACATGGTCAGATTCTGGTGAGAAGGCCTCTTCTGGCTGCAGGGGGCTGAGTTCTCATTGTATCCTTACATGACAGAGAATGAACAGCTCTCTGACGTTCTTTTAAAAGAGTACTAATGCCATTCAGGAATCCTTTGCCTTCCTGAACTAATCATCTCCCAAGATCCCCACCTCCTCATACCATGATATTAAGGATTAGTTTTCAATATAGGGATTTGAAAACACAAGCAGTCCACAACAGGCAGATCTGACCCTCAGAGGATGGTTGGACTCCAAGACTCCACCTGTGCCCAGGAGTTCTACAAATACTTCTGGAGGAGGGCCAGGGATTTAGCTCAGTGGTTCCATTGCCTGCTTGCTAAGTGCAAGGACCCGAGTTCGATCCCTGGTACCAAAAAAAAAAAAGTACACACTCAAATACTTCTGGAGGTCAGGACCTCTGGCAGAGGAGGGCTTCTCCCCAGCATCTTGCCTCCAGCCAGTGGTTCTGGGAATATAGGCCTGAACCTACTGAGCAGTCAACAGATTTCCTACTCGGCAGAAGATCCTACGTTAATTAGTGTCAGGGCTGGTGAAGCGTGAGGATGTTGTCTTGGTCTGCTTTGTGCTCTTGTAACAGAATCCCACAGCCTGGGAAATTAAGAATGAACAGGCCCAGGGATTTAGCTCAGTGGTTCTGGCACCTGCCCCGCAAGCACAAGGTCTCGAGTTCAATCCCCGGTACCAAAAAAAGAATGAACAGAGATGAAAAAGATGCATTGGCTCACCATTCTGGACGCTGAAAAATCCAAGATCATGGTGCAGGCATCTGGTGAGGACCTTTTTGCTACATCCTGACACAATGGAAGGCATCACATGGTTGCAGAGCAAAGGGAATGCGTCCGTGTGTGTGTGTGTGTGTGTGTGTGTGTGCGCGCGCGCACAGAGGGAGTGGCAACGAGAACAAGAGGAGGCAAGCCCCCATCCAAGATAAAAGCACATGAGGACAGAGCCCTCGTGGTCTAATCATCTCTTGAAGACTCCACCTCTTAATACTATAACAACACCAATTAAATTTCAACATAAATTTTGGAGGGGACAGTCAAATCATAGCATTTTACCCCAGGTGCCCCCAAACGCATGTCCTTTGCACATAAAAATACATTAATCTCTTCTTTGATTTTTTTTTTTTTTTTTTGGTATCGGAGATCAAACTCAGGACCTTGTGCTTTCGAGGCAGGTGGCAACACCACTGAGCTAAATCCCTGGCTTCTATGTTTTCTTTTGTTTTGGTACTGGGGATCGAACTCGGGTCCTTGCACTTGCGAGGCAGGAGGTGGAACCACTGAAAAAATACATTAATCTCGAGACAATCAGAGACCACCCAAAAGGGGACACAAAGATCAATGCTGGGAAGGGGCCCTGCAGGGATTGTGCCTGTTTTGTACTTTCACAGCAGAACCAGCTGAGGACATAAATGGGGACCCAGGACTCACACACAGCCCTACAGTTAAAAATACCACAATTACAAACACATCGTACCAACAGGTGCAGGTAAGTCGCAGGCTCCTGATGCTCTGCCTCGCCCCACAGTCAAAGCTGAATAATGAGGTGCCTCAACTGGCTCAGACACTGACCAATCAAAACCAGCACTTTCTACAAGTTTGAGTTCCTTGTTTCCACTGAGGACCTGGATGGGAGTTTTGGGAGGGGACTTTTCCTATATTAGCTACCTCCTTTCTTTTGTCCTTTCTGGCCTGACTTGCTCTTTGTCAGAGCTGTGACTCCCTTCTTGGTCAAGCAGAAGTCCCAATGAAAGCCTTGCCAGTGCTTGTATAACTCTAAGTTAGGTCTGGTTTCTATCGCTTCTGGATCCAAGAATCTGGCTCCCACGATAATCCCATCCCAATAGTGCCCCAAAGTCTTAACTCATTCCAGTGGCAACTCCAGAGTCCAAAGTCTCATTGAAATCAGATATAGATGAAACTCAAGGTATGATTACCTTGAGGCAAATTCTCTTTCAGTTGTGAGGTTGTGAAATCAAACAAGTGATGTGCTTCCAAACCCAGTGGTGGGACAGGCATGGGACAGACATTCCCATTCCAAAAGGGAGAAATAGGAGGAATACCTGGCTCCATGGAAGTCCAAAAACCAACAGATTGAACAACGGTAAATCTTAAACTTTAGAATCATCTTCCTTGACTTTATGTCCCAATTCCTGGACCCTGGAGTAGGGCTTGGATCCTCCAGGCCTTGAACAGCCCTGCGCTTATGGTTTTGCAGGCCTGGCCCCAAGCAGCAACTCCCACAAGTTGGAGTATGGTGGCTGCAGCTCTCCCAAGCTGGTATTGTGTGCTGGTGATCCCTCAGTTCTGGGGTCTACAGGGCAGCCTCAGTCTCACGTGTGTACCAAGCATTGCCCTACTGGGGACCTCTGCTGTGTCTCTTGCTCTATAATAGGTCTCTGAGCCCTCAGGCTGTTTACAATACCCTTGGAAATCTAGATGGAAGAAGCTGTCTTCATAGTATCATTAAACAGGTCCAAGCAGCGCCCCCTAAAGAGGAGTTGGGGACTACAACTTGGCCCTGTAAATTCTTGACTTGTCACAAAGAATTACAGAACTCATCAGTGAGATGCATAGGTAGATTTATTAGGCAGAATCAAAGAAGTACACAGACAGAAAGGAGCGCAGGTGCTTGGGGATGAGATGTATTATGGTCTGGGGATGGGGCGTTTGGGTGGTCTTGGGGTATTCTCAAGATGGATGATCTGGGATCTTTTCTCCCCAGTTATTTATCATTTACCAAGTGTTCATTTCCTTAAGGTCAAGCTGGTTGTGGGTGAGCTAAAGCAAACTGGCTTTATCAACTAGGTTAAAACACAAACTGTGTTTAAAGTTTGGAAATATGGTACCCAATTAATTGTACTCTTTCTTTGAGAGTGGAAGTCCTTAGAATTCGTGGACTTATGCTATCAGAAGAAAATCACAGGCCAAGTTTATGGACTTGTTCTATCTTGAAGACTCTTAGGGATTTAGGGGTAAGAAGTCTGGGGAAAAACCAGGCCTGTGGTGAAAAAGGCATTGTAACTTTGGGAAACTTTGCTTGTGTCTTGAAGCTGCAGTTTTTGTAAAAATTACAATTTAAAAATTATGATTTCTTTCTCTCCTTTCAATCTATCTTTATTTCTCCTATCCTCAATAGTTCTTGCATTCTGCATCCCTGAGAAGTTAACACTATGTGGACCCCTCCTCATATCACCACCAGCATCCTCCCTCCAAGCATTGGCTTCAGTTACACTGGGGGCCACAGGAGTTACAGCTGGGACAGCTAAGTGTGTCACCAGAATGTGGGGAGCAGAATCCTACAGTGGACAGATGGGGCCGCTGTGTGTGCCCCAAACCACTCTGCCCACCAGGAGCTCGCTCTCCGAGACTGGAGTTGGGGAGGCAGGCTCCAAGATCCCTGAAATGCTTCGGATGGCTTTCTCCCATTGACTTGGTGACTGGCACTTGGTTTCCTTCTATCCACGTTAATCTCCTTAGCAAACATGGCCTAGCCACACCCTTGGACTTCTCTCCGAAACACGCTGTTATTTCATTCTTTTACAGGGCCAGGCTGTGGTTTTCCAAATACTTATGGTTTGCTTCCCCTTTTAATTATAAATTCCATCTTTAAATCAGTTCTCTCTTCTTACATTTTACTCTGTGCAGTGGAAAGAAGCTCCTTGCCTGCTTTGCAGCTTAGCTAATTCTTACTATGGACCTGGGTTCTGTTGCTCACATTCACTGCAAGCCTCCAACTATCCACTAAGCTCAGAAATTACACTGTGTGGAAGAAACACCTGAAAAGTCCTGGTAAAGTGTTCTTCTGGGTCCCTGTGACTGCTGGTGAGTGAACCTTCTAGCTTCACTTGCATTTATTTATTTATTTATTTATTTATTTATTTAGGCAGGGCCTCGTGATGTAGTTCAAGCTGATGTTGAACTCACTGTATCACCCAGGCTGGCCTCGAACTCATGGCGATCCTCCAGCCTCAGCCTCGAGTGCTGGGATTACAGGTGTGTACCACCATGCCTGGCCTTCACTTGCATTTAGATACTTGCTTTTTTATCACCTCTTTGCTGCAGAGGTAGCTCAATTGTAAAGTGTTTGCCTAATGTGTGGGAGGCTCTGAGTCAATCCCCAGCACCACCACCAAAAATAATTGTTTTGGAAGTCATGTAACTGAGCAGCTGAAGACAATACCTCTGACACATGGGTAGCCACGGCGAAGGCAGCCTAAGTTGTTTTTTTGGAACTTGGAGGTAACTCAAACCAGCTGGAACTACCCACCCTTCACTTGGGCTTGTGCAAGTGGCCTACAGGTGACATTTTGGTGCCAGAGCACCCCAAATTCCACCCTCAGAATATGCTTATGCTGCCACTTCCTGAGCATGCATCCTATGGAGAGCCATGCAGTGTGGTTGTGCATGCATGAACTGGTGAGCTCTTCCCTTTTCCTTACCTGCCAATCACGTTTCCCCACACCCATGACTATCGTGCTTATTTGTCCCATAAATACGTTAAGTACTATCCTCAGGGAGGTGGCTCTCATCTCCTCATGCTTAGCTGCCTTGTGAATAAATTCTTTCTCTTTTGCAAAACTCATCCCTTCAGTTATTGGCAAACTGCATGAGAAACAAACAGGCCCCACTGGGTATTAGTGCCATGCCCATGGGCCTTTGGCCTGAGAGTGGAAGACAGTAGAGTTGAGCACCTCTGCCCACTGCCAAAGGCTTCTCTGCCTGTTTCTGCTCATTAGGAAGTTTGAAAATATTGAATAATAGCAAGGATGATGGGCAAATGATACTCAGACATACCACGGTTAACAGCATAATGACAGAAGCATTATTGACACAAACTGTACACAGGCAACCTTGGAACCCACCGCCTGCCTCTGGACTTCCCCTACAGTAGCACTTCTGTGTGTGCACAAGGAAGGAAACAAGGACAACCGCAGTGGCATTGTGTGTAAGACTGTCTCTCTGAATGCAATAGGAACTCCTACACATGGGGAAAGCCAAGGAAAAATGGTGTCTACAGTTTGGAACATAATGAAGCAAGGGAAAGAATGTGGGCCAATCACATGCTCGGTCATGGGAAGATAAGATAGATCAGAGTGGAACACTGGAAGCCACAACATGCCGTGAGTGGTATCATGCTATTTATATAAACTGTATTGTCATGTAAATATGTAAGCCCTGTAATGCAGAGGGAAAGGTGTGTAAGGGCTTGCACCAGTCTGATGAGGGCAGCTATGCATGGTAGGCAAAGGGCACTGAGTGAGAAGGGCACTGAGTGACACTGGAAAATGCTTGATGACATGATGTCACTAAGTCCGAGTTCACGCATAGGAGACTGCATTTCAGGTGCTTCATAACCAGGATGTATTTCAGAGTCACCCATGGGGCCCTTCTGGCCCTGTTCTGCCTGACACCTCACCCTGAGGTTTCAACCTGGCTGGTCTGAGTGGACGCAGCTATGCCAGATGAGAGTGCACCTTTGCCTGGTGACCCTGATACACCCAGGCCCTGAGTGATGGGATGGGAATGTTTCTAGCCTCCCCTTTAGGGACCTGCTACTAAACAATATCACTTTTATGACCAAATAAACTTTTCTCTTTAAGGTTTATATATATATTTTTCAGTACTAGGAAAAAATTTTCTTTTATAATAGAAGCCAGAAAAAGGTAGGTGTTCATTTCTTCTTCGTCTCAATGTTTCCTCCTCCTGTAGCCTCAGTTATTAGCCCTGTAGAGCCTGGCAGGTACCTTATTCCACAGAATGAAAGGCCCAAGTTCAAGCAAGTGGTCTGATCTCCCTACTTCCCAGGGCCTGGGATAGATTTCACTTTTTGAGGAATCCAAATATTTAGAAGGGATCTTCGTGCAATTTCTTGCTACCAAAGTCTCCAAATAGGACTGTACTTCTGTCTTAGTTTGTGCTGCTAAAACAAAATGTCTGAGACTGCTCTGTTATAAACAATGGAAACTTATTGCTCACAGTTACGGAGGCTGGAAAATACAAGGTCAAAGCGGCAGCAGATTCAGTGTCTAGTGAAACTCACTCCCCATTTAAATGATGGTGCCTCCTCTCTGAGTCCTCATGGGGGAGAAAGCCAGCAAGCTCTCAGAGCTTCTTTTTTATTTTCAGACCCTCTTTTTTTTTTTTTTTTTTTCAGAACCAAGGATTGAACTCAGGACCTTGCACTTCCCAGGCAGGCGTGGCACCACTGAGCTACATCCCGGCCCTCAGAGCCTCTTTTTTTAAAGCACTAATTCCATTCATAAGAGCAGTGTCCCAAATTCTGAATCACCTCTCCAAGACCTTACCTGTTAAAATTATCACCTTGGTGCTTAGATTTAAACAAGAATTTGTGGGTAAGAATATAAACATTTGGACCACAGCAGTCCCCATAGTGTCAACAGGAAACTCTCTCATGAAAGAATTTCTAAAAGCCACTATGAATGAGATGTCACAGCCAGCTCTTTAATACTCATTGCCACACCTAATCCCCAAAAGTCACAGAGCAGCACAGTGGTTGCCATCACCCCCATTCTAAAGAAGAGGAGACTGAGGGTCAGACCAGTTGCAAGGACTGGCAAAAGGTCTCAAGTCAAGAGCTCACCCTGGTCCTCCCCTCCAGGACCAGGAACCAATGCACCTTTTGGAATGGTTGTGCTACTTATATCCTCATGAGGTAAATGTACACCTTAGCCACAGTATAACCATTTTTCATGCATTTAGGTTGAATGGCATTATGGTCCCACCTCCAGATATGCACAGCCTTACAAGATCTCCATCTCTTGAATCACTTCCTTCTAACTAACAGAATTCAGCAGCATTGATAATGTGATGCTGAGCTTAGGTTCCCCTTAGACCCTCCTCCTGCTGGCTCTAATGTAGCAAGTTGCACACTGGGGACACCCATGTGGCAAGGAGCACAGGGCAGCCTCTGCCAACAGGCAGCCAGGAACTGGGGCCTCGATCCAAAATTCCAGAGGAAGTGGGTCCTGCCAACAACCTTGGAAGTGGATCCTTATCCAGCTGAGACTTTGGATGAGACCACAGTCCTGGCTGTCACTTTATAGCCTCTTGACATACCTAGAAATAGGGAATCCAACTAAGCCATTCCCCAATTCCTTTAAAAATATTTAAAAAATATTAATCGACACAAAATTATTGTACATATAGTATAATACTTATCTATCTATTCATCTATCTATTATCTATCTATCTAATGTGTAAAGCTATATTAGGTTAATCAGCATATCCATCACCTGAAACATTTAGTATTCAAAATCCCCTCTTATATGAAGTACACAATTAACTGTCAGTCCTAATTTCCCTACTGTGCTATAGAACATGAAATGTTATTTACCCACAAATTCTTCACCCATAGAGATTATGAGATTAACATATTATGTTAATAAGCTTTTTGTTTCTATGACAAAATACCTGAAATAATTTAAATGAAGAAAAAAATCAAGTGTGGTAGTACATGTCTATAATCCCAGCCACCCTGGAGGCTGAGGCAGGAGGGTCACAAGTTGGAGGCCAGCCTGGGCAAATTAATGAGACCCTGTCTCAAAATAAAAGTAAAAAGAAGGGAGCTGGGAATGTCTCTCAGTGGTAGAGTAAACCCCAACATAGCGAAAAAAAAAAAAAAAAGAGGAAAAGGTTTATTATTTTGGCTCATAGTTTCAGAGGTTTCAGTCCATGGTCATTTGGCCCTGTTACTTTGGTCCTGTGCAGAAGCAGTACATTATGGCAGAAACTTGTGGTACAGAAAATTGCTTACCTCATGGGATCAAGGAATCAAACAAAGGGAGAGCAAGGGCCAGGATCCTAATATCCCCTTCTAGGGCACATCCCAAACAACCTAACCTCCCACTAGGCCCTACCTCTGTAAAGTCCCACCATTTCCAATAACGCCACAGACTAAGGACCCAAACTTCAACATCGACCCTTGGGCAACGATCCATATCCAAATTGTAGCCCGTGTTATCCTAAGCCACCAAGTTTGTAGTGTTGGTTGTGCAGCAGTAAAAACTGACTCCTTCCTAAGTGAATGTTCCCAAGTGCATTTCATCTTCTTTTGCCTGCTCCTCTCTAGCGTGTGCAGGGAAGAGCCAGGTTGTGGGGGAGTCATCTCTTGCTGGGAAGGGTCTCTGGCTCCCAACTTTCCCTCAAGGGACATATGAATTCTAACCCTTTTAATACTGTATTTTGCTGTCACATATCACAAGTAGCAGAAGAATTAACCATAGGGGAACACCAATTTCCTTTATTTTACCCATGTTTCAACTCCAAACCTAAATGAATAAAAATAGATATCTCATTGAGTGACTCTGTCTTTAGAGAGGAAGGCTGGGGGTGGGAATGGGGTTGATTTTAGACTACAGACATGCCAGCAATTCCAGGATGTTCCCACGATACTGACTGCATTTGTTAAAAATACCTTCAATACCAAAAATTACAAAGCATGCAACTAATCCTGTTCCTCAGAGCCAAGAAAAACACACCCCAGTCAAATACAATGTGGCTGAAAGGGATTCCACTAAGAAGAGAAGCGCACGCTGCCCCAACACATCAGGCTGGTGCCCTACGCCTTGGGCGCTGCCCCTGCACCCAGATGGCCTGGCCCAGCCTCTCCTCTCCTGGCATAGGCTTGGCTGCCCTCAGGGACTTCTCAGAGGCCCCTGACCTCCAGGCCAAGCCAGCTTCTCCGTTCGTAGCAAGACTCTTGCCTAAGCAGGGACTGTACTGTTATCAGGAACTCTCAGCGAACTAGAATGGGCTCCTTGACTCTGTGCCCAATGAAGAAGGCAAATCACTCATTTGCGGTGGGTACCCAGCCAGCATCAGGGAGAGGCCAGGTGATCACACAGTAACAGGCAAAGGAAGCCAAGTGTTCCAGGCCGGAGCAGCTGCCAACCAGGTGTGGCTCTTACATAGACATCAACAACCTAGGACTCTGAGCCCATTTCTCAGATGGAAATGGCAAGGCTCAGAGAATCCCATGGGTAGTCCAAGCAGCCTCACAGCCCCAGTGAAGTGAGAGGACAGTGAGTCGTCACCACCTGACTGTAAGCACTCTGCCTGGGTCTCTCCTCAGCCCCTTCCCGCTTCCCACAGCATGGCCCCGATGTTCCAGTGGGGTGTCTGTGTGCTGGGGGGCCCTGCTCCTTTGCTCCCTTCCTTCTCAAGGGCACTGCCCAGCTTCAGCTCCCAAAGGCCTTTTGGTGGGAGAACTCCCACAGGGACCGTCCTCTCACACGCTAACCCCAACTTCGGGGAGGTCTCCCGCTGGTCTGGAGAGAAGAGTACATCTGCGGGTGCCCCTGCTGGGCCGGAGAGGTCCTCCAGCAGCCACAGGGACAAGCAGGAACAGCCTGCACATCCCCATTCCCAGAAGCTCTCAACAGAGCAAGGGCAGGGCTGGACCATCTGGATGGCGTCTGCCCCTCCTCCAGCTCAGCTCACCGGGTTTCTCCCTCTGGGCCCAGGAGCCATCCCTAGTCTCCATCTAACTCCAGAGCCTCACTTTTACTTTTATTTTTAAAAGTGTTTTAATAGACTTCATTTTTAGAACAGTTTTAGGTTCATAGAAAAACCAAGCAAAAAGTGACAGAGATTTCCCGTGTGCCTCTTGTCTTCCGACAGCGTGGCCCTCCCCACTGTCAGCCTTCCCCGTGGGGTGGTGTACTTGTGACTGTCAGTGAAGCCGCACTGACACATCATGCCTAGCCTGCGTGAGGGTTCACTCTTGGTGCCACACATTCCATAGGTCTGGGCAAATGTATAATGCCACGAATCCACCATTAGAATATCATCCTGAATGGTTTTACTGTCCTACAATCCCTCTGGGCTCTGCCTATTCACTCCTCCCTCTCTACTCTGCCTAGTAGTTAATGCTTTTTAAAAACTGTTTCCCTAGTTTTCCTCCTTTTCCTATTATGTCATATAGTTTGTTTATTTATTTATTTATTTATTTTTGGTACCGGAAATCAAACTCGGGTCCTTGCACTTGCGAGGCAGGTGACAGGACCATTGAGCTAAATCCCTGGCCCTGAATGTCATATAGTTTAGCCTTAGTAATACACATAGATTCTTCTATGTCTTTTTTTTCCCCAGTAGTGGGACTGGAACCCGGAGACACTTAACCACTGAGCTACATCACCAGCCATTTTTAGTCTTTATTTTGAGATAAGGTCTTGATAAGTTGCCCGGGGTGAATTCAAACTTGGGATCCTCCTGCTTCAGGCTTCTGAGTAGCTGGGATTACAGGTGTGTGCCACCACTGCCAACTCTCCAAATCTTTTCATGGCTTCATAGCTCATTCCTTCTTAGTGCTATATAATATTCCATTGTTTGGATGCACCAGGATTTATTTATTTATCTGTCCACTGAAAGACACCTTGGTTGCTTCCAAGTTTTGGCAGTTGTGAAAAAGCTGTTACAAACATCTGTGGGCAGACTGTATGTGGACATAAATTTCCAACACCCTTGGGTAGATAATAAGTGAGATTACTAGATTGTATGGTAGAAATACATGTGGTTTAAAAACCATCAAACTTGGGGCCGGGGATTTAGCTCAGTGGTTCCGCCACCTGCTCCGCAAGCACAAGGACCTGAGTTCGATCCCCAGGACCCCCCGAAAAAAACCCATCAAACCCTTCTGAAGGAGACTTACCATTTTGCATCCTATGAGTGAGAGTTTTTGCTGCCTCACACACATTTACCAAAAGTAACATTTAGTGTAATTCTAGTATAAAATGCCTTCTTTGTAGAAAAGTTGAAAACCAAAAGGAAAACAAAAAAGTAAAAGGAAAATCACTAGTGGCCTCCTTGCCCCTCAGATGTCCACTGTGTGGGACATACAGTACTTCAAGGCCAGGCTGCAGCAGCGGCCAGCACAGACAGCCCCTGTCCCCAGGGGACCTGTCTTTATGCAGGGAAGACCGGTTGACCTCAATAGGTGACAGAGACCGACTGACCTCAATGCTTGAGTAAGTCATTGCTACAGCACGTGGGACAGGGACAAGTGCCAGGAGAGAAAGGAAGCTGAGGAGGGAGGCGGCGTCTCCAGGAGGGTGGGAAGAGCCAGGCATGAGGAGCAGGGCAGAGCCAACAGAGCTGCAGATCCCTGACACCTGCTCTGTTCCTGGTTTGCACTCACAGGAGTCCCCACCTAGGGGGGCAATACTGGGGTCAGCCACAATAGGCAAGGTAGACCCCACCCATCTGAGTGCCTGCCTGCACCCCAAGGTGCCAATCAAGCTCTGCCAAGTTGGGCCTGGAGAATTTTGAGAAAAACTGGCCAGGAGCAAGATGGGATGAGGAGGAAGAACAGAGCAGAGGTCGAAGGGTGGGGAATGGGGACGGTGTATCCTACGAGGAGGGCCTAGGAACCCATCAAGGCAGGCCCTACAGACCCCAGCTGCCCTGGCTCCCAAGGGCTCCAGCTGAGCCCAGGCTACATCCTGAAAGCCCACTCCAGGCCACCCATGGCCACCCACCCCCAGCTCTGCTGCACTGTGACTAAGCTGTGGCACAGCCATCTGAGTAATTTAGCCAGTTCCCCTCTGCTGGGTGTCTGGTGGTTTCCAATATCTGGCGATGACAGCTGAACCACAAATGTCTGGATCTACAACTGGGTGGTTCCTGCAGGGGGCTGCACCTGCTGGGCAAACATAATGCACATTTTGGGATATAATTTTATGTTAGTAGTCATCTTAATTATCTACAGTTGTTCTACATCTCATTTCATTTCATTTTGAAAGTAATAAGGGCATGATATTCTTTACTCCTGTTCAAAGAGAACAAGATCATTTAGAAGTGAGTGTGCATCTTTGAGTGTGCACTTCCAGCATTTTAATGGACAATTTGGAAACACACACATGTATACACACACTCATTCCTTGGGACCCTCTGGATAATGGTTCCAGCAGCCCCCCCCCACACACACACACTGATAACAACATCTGAATATGCTCAAGACCCTCACACAAAATAGGATTTGCACATAGCCAATGCACATCTTCCCATGCACTTTAAATCACCTCTAGATTATTTATTATAACTAATGTAGAGTAAGTGCAGTACAAATAGATACTCTATTTACAGAACAATGAAAAAATAGAAGTTTGTACATGTTCATTACAAATGTGATTTAAAACAAAATATCCATGTGGGGTTGGTTGAGTGCATGGATGTGGAACCCACACACATGGAAGGCTAACTGTATGGGCAGTAGAGACAGTTATTAGCAGGAACCCATATACCAAGCACATTAGTTAGGTTAATGTTAAAACCACTAATATTTTGCTTTTGTTTTGTTTTTTGGTACCGGAGATCGAACTCGGGTCCTTGCGCTTGCGCAGCAGGCGGCGAAACCACTGAGCTCAATCCTCGGCCTTAAAATCACTAATATTTTGTTCTAGCCACTTCATCCCTTTTTTTCTTTTATTTGAAGCATTTTTCTAACACATTTGGGACACATTTTGTCCCTCTTTTGGGATACATTAAAATAGAAAGCTGGGTACTTTGGCACAAAACTGTGATCCCAGCACTTGGGAGGCTGAGGCAAGAGGATTGCCCGAGTTGGAGACAACCTTGGGTGCATAGTGAGCTCAAGGCCAGCGGGAACTACATAGTGAGGCCTTGTCTTTTTTTTTTTTTTTTTTGGTACCGGGGATCAAACTCAGAACCTTGCACTTGTGAAGCAGGCGGCGGCACCACTGAGCTAAATACCCGACCCAGCCTTGTCTTGAAAAAGAAAAAATAAAAAATTTTTAAAGAATTTAAAAAGGGATTGGGGGGGAGCACGATTTAGCTCAGTGGTTCCACCGCCTGCCTCGCAAGTGCAAGGTCCTCTGGATCTCTACCTCTATATCTCTATTTCTCTTTTCAAATATCATCACAATATTGTCATCTGACCTGTGACAAAACACTGAGAGCCAATTCCCTTCCATTGTCTTACATCAGCCCACGCAGCATCTCAATGACACTGGGAGAGTGAGAGGGGCACTTCTGTGAGCTGTGAATGTTTTGAAATCTGTTGCTCAGTCTTGCTCAGGGGCCAGAGGCCTTTCTCCCAGTCCCTGAGCAGGGCAGACACTGCCCCCATGTGGCCCTTTCGCCCCAGAGGGAGGAAGGTCTCCCTGTATAACACCAGGGCTGGGAGGAGGGTGGAAGACATCTTTGCCCCAGCAAGCACAAATACTTGCTTGATTTTTTTTAGATCAACTTTTCCCCAACCCTGGGGAGGGTGAGGCAGGAGGATCTAGAATTTAGGACATCATGGGCTAGGCAGCTGGACTACAAAGTGAGACTATTTCAAACAAAACAAAACAAAATTCCTCCCCACAATGTTTGGTTTTCTTGATTTTTCTACTGTTTTCCCACTCCCCTTTTAAATTTATTTCTACTCTAACATGTGGTGTTTATTTTTTTCTGCTTGCATTAGGTGTAGTTTGCTCTTCCTTTTGTAGTTTCTTAATTTTCTTAGGGTAGAAGTTTAAGCTATTGATTTGAATTTTTTTTCTTTCCTTATAGAGGTACTTATAGCTTTAAATGTCTCTTTAAGCACTGCTTTAGCCACATCCCAACTGTTTTGATATTTTGTTTGTTTTTCCCCCATTTATCTCAAAATACTTTCTGATTTCCTGATGATTTCTTCTTTGGCTTACTTGTTATTGGGTGTGTGTTGCTTAATTTCCATATTTGTTCAATATATACAACTTTATTTTTCAATTAAGTAATTTAAAATGTAAACAAATTTATAAAGATACCAAATACAGTAAAGTTGGGTGGAGATAGTAGAGCTGAGTATAACATTGTTTGGAAAGTTTTTAGTAGAATCAGAAGTTTGGATGTATCCTAAATTCTGTTCTAGATTGAACCAAAAGCTTTCTTTATCCTGGACCAAAAACTACATGAGAGCAGAAACCAAAGACATCTTGTTCACCACTGATTCCTTGCTTCCTCTTGCAATAATTAGCACATAGTAACTACTGAATAAATATTTGTTACATCAATGTATGTGTAATGACTGGCTGGTGCACTGAGGCATTTTTCATTATTTAGAGTTATTATGACAATAATCCTTATCCTCAAAGATCAGATACTTTTCATTTCATACTGATGTTCTGTCCACATTTTTTATTGTTGTTTATTTGTTTTTTGAAACAGAGTCTCACTATGTAGTCCAGGATAGCCTTGACCTCACTACGTAGTTCAGGCTGATTTTCATTTTGCAATCCTCCTGCCTCAGCCTCCAAAGTGCTAGGATTACAGGCATGTGGCACCAAGCCTGGCTTCTCTTCCACATATTTTTTAATTCCTCAGATTTCCTTGTTATTGATTTCACAGCATTGTACTTGGAGATGATATTTTGTATGATTTAAGTCTTTTTAAATTTATTGAGACTTGTCTAATAGCCTAATAGAAAGGCTATAAACTGCAGATGTTCCATGTACACTTGAAAAGAAAGTATAATTCTCTAGTGAGTGGACTGTTTTACAGGTATTCAGTATATTAGAGTGTTGCTCAACTCTTCCCTTTCCTTCTTGATCTCCTGAAAGTGAGCTCTTGAAATCTTTATTGTTGAATTATTTCTGTCTTCAATTGGTTAGTGTTTGCTTCATGTATTTGGGGGTTTTGTTGATATATATATATATTTATATACTATATAGTGTATATATATATATATTTATATACTATATAGTATATAAATATATATAGTAATTGTTATATCTCTCTTTTTTTCTTTGGTACCAGAGATCGAACTCAGGACCTTGGGCTTGTGAGGCAGGCGACAGAACCACTGAGCTAAATCCCTGACTGTTATATCTTCTTGACAAATTGAGCTTTCATCATTATACAATATCTTACTTTGTCTCCAATAACAATTTTTGCCTTAAAAATTGATTTTGTCTAATATTAGTATAGAGTACTCCAGCTTTTCATAAGTGTATGTTTGCAATACATAATAAATACATTCAGTATTTATGGGGCATTGTGACATATACATATGCATATGCATATACATATTGCACCTTGATGCTTTTTACTTCCCCTTCCCTAACCTTCCCTTCCATCTCCCCCTTCCTCAGATCCCCTTCCCAGCTCCATAAAGTCTATCTCCCTACTTCCTATCATCTATCTTTTACTGTTTTTAAAAATTATTTATACTTTGAGTTTCTCATATAAGATAAACCATTCAACTTTTTGCTTTAATTGGACTATTTAAAAATGCAATTATTGATGAGATAGGATTATTTGCCATTTTGCTATTCATTTTGTACATGTCTTATGTCTTCTTCTATCCCTCAGTTGAACCTATGTATCATTAACCATTTTTTCTTTTTGAGACAAGATCTTCCTAAATTGTCTGGGCTAGCATTGAACTAGCTACCTCAGTCTCCCAAGTAGCTGGAATTGCAGGCATGCACCACTGTGCCCAGCTCCATTTAGTTCTCTTTAAGTGACTAAGAAATAGTCATTTGTTTTTCTGTATATATTTTCTAATTATTTTTAGTGGTTGCTCTGGGGATTAAATTAACATAATAATCTAGTTTACATTAATGCCAATCTAATTTCAAAAGTACAAAATGTTGCTACATTGTGGTCCTGTTCCAGCATCTATGCCATTATTAGCACAAATTGTATCTTTCATCTTTCTGCATTATGTGCTCATCAATCTAGATTTGTAATTTACTGTTTATACAATTGGCTTTTAAGTCAGATAGGCAAAATATAATTGCAAACAAAATATATTTATAATGTGCTTTATACTTACCTATGTAGTTACCCTTCCTGAGGCTCCTTATTTCTTCACATGGAGTTTAAATACTGTCTCATGTCCTTCGCCTTCAGTCTGAAGGACGCCCTCTAGTATTTGTTGTAGGGCAGGTAGCCTGGTGTGTCGGGAGCAATTCTACATGATTTGGGGGAAAGATCATTTCATAATTAAATCATGATTAGGGCCTAGTTTTCCTGTTTACAGGCCAGCTACTGCAGGTCGAGACATAACTTCGTTGTTGTTGTTTTGGGGTTTTTTTGGTTTTTTCTTTTTTTTTTGATACTGGGGATCAAACTCGTGTCCTTGCGCTTGCACTGCAGGCGGCAAAATCACTGAACTAAATCCCTGGCCCTCTCTTTGTCTTTTGACAGTTTGATTATGATGTGTCAGGGAATGGGGTTTATTTCAGCTTATCCCACTCACAGTTTATTGAACTTCTTGGATTTTAGATTATATTTTTATCAAAACTTAGTCATTATTTCCTCAAATATTTTTGCCCCTTTTCCCCCTCCTCTCCTTCTGGAACTCCTATCATGCATTAGCTAGTATATTTCTTTTTCTTTCTTTTTTTTTTTTTTTGGTATCAGGAATTGAACTCGGGTCCTTGTGGTTGCACAACAGGCGGCGAAACCACTGAGCTAAATCCCCGGCCCATTAGCTGATATATTTCATGGTTGTCCTGCAGGTCTCTATGGCTGAGTTTGTTGTTCTTCATTCTTTGCTTCCTATTCCTCACTCAGTTCTTTCATTTTGTTCTTCAGATAATCACAAATGACCTATCTGCAGGTTTGCTGATTCTTCTTTCTATTCACCCATTCTGATGTTGCACTCCTGTAGAGAATTTTTTATTTCATTTATTGTAGTTTTCACTCCAGAACTTCTTTACTTCTTTTGGATCTTTAAAAAATAATTTCTCTTTATTAATATTCCCTGTTTGGAAAGAAATCATTCTTATACTTTCCTTTACTTTGTGTGTGTGTGTGTGCACATGTGTGTGTGCATACTCCTGAAGATTGAACTCAGGACATTCACACTGAGCTACATCCCTAGATCTTTTTTCTTTTTTTTTTTTTTTTTTCCGTAATGAGGATTAAACTCAGGACCTTGAGCTTTCGAGGCAGGCGGCCGAACCACTGAGCTAAATCCCTGGCCCGGAAATAAGGTTTTGAAGGAACTCCAGCCTGATCTATATCTTCCATACTGCTTGTTTTATCAGTACAGGCTGTTGGTTTTCAAAGCCATCATGGAACTGAGAGGATGATGGGAATAGAGAGGTTAAAATACCACAAAGTTCACTGTTCTTACTGAAACTCAGCTGTTTTACTTGAATAAATATTCCCCAGATATCTGTGGGCCTTTGATAGTTTAAAGTTTTGAAAGAGTTGTTTTATTTGTTTGTTTGTTTGCTTGCTGTACTAGGAATTGAACCAAGGGCCTTCACACTGAGCTACATCCCCAGCCTTTTTATGTATTATTATTATTTTACTTTATTTATTTATTTATTTATGTATTTATTTATTTTGGTACTGGAGATTGAACTCAGGTCCTTGCGCTTGCGAGGCAGGCAGTGGAACCCCTGAGCTAAATCCCTGGCCCTTTGAAAGAGTTGTTGATTGTTTTTTTCCCCCTGTGCTGGAGGATGAACCCAGGGCCTGATGTATGCTAGCTAAGCACTCTATGAGCTACACCCCATCCTGTGAAAACTTTGCCAGCCCATGACTTTGCCAGTGTTTTCAACAGTTTTTCTGGAGGAATTTCCAAAGGCTCTTATTCCACAATTTTTGCTGATGTCACTTCTTCAGAGCAAGCCCTCAACTTTGTTGGGCTGGTCTTCTGAGGTGAATTAATGAAAAATACAGGGCCAATGTCCAGAAAGGGCAGCTCTGTACGTAGAAAGCAGGTTGATGGCTGCTTTGAGTGAGGGGTAGAACCAGAAGTGGGAATTGCAAACAGGCAGAAGAAAACGTTTTGAGTGATGGAAATGTTTTAAAACTGAACAGAGGTGATGCTGGTACAGCTCTATAATTTCATTAAAAAATCAAAGCCTGGGCTACATAGTGAGTTCAAGGCCAGCCTACATACATTGCAAGACTGTCTCACACACAAAAAAATATCAAACTAACGTTCCTCTAGACAATCCTCTTGGATCCTTCCTTATTCCTCCTCTTTCTCTTCTTACCTCTCTCATCTTTTCCCCTTTCTCTTCTCTCCTTTCTGTGCCACGATTTAATATTTCTCATTTTGCACTCCCTTTTTCTTAACATTATCTTTGCTCTTTCTTTCTCTACCTACTTCTCTCTTTGCCCTTCCTTTCTCCCATCACCACTATGTTGCTTACCCTTCCCCTTTAAAAACTAGAATTAAAATTAATCAGTGCAAACAAAAATATAGCATATGAAGAAGAGGAGCAAAGTGGGTCCCCAGGACCCAGGAAGTATCTGAAGTGAGAATTGAAGCCCACAGGAAGAGCAAAGAGAGAGACTTTAACGAAGAGGAGGGAGGTAGCAAGCAGCACTTTCTCCCAGAGCCCAGCCATGGGAACAGTGGGTCGAACTTGCAGACACATAGCGACTACTGGCAACCCCAGAGGCCTCCATGGAGAAAAACACTAGTGAAACAGAGCAGTGGATGCAGTGGACTGCAGTGGCTAGTGAGTTATTCGAGTTCAGACATCACTGAGGAGAGGGTGATTGGCCTGTAGCCATCTTGGAAAGCGTTCAACTGAGCTCAGAATTCAGAACAGCTATGGGCCAACTCCATATAGTGGCCCCTGGTGTCTCAGTGAGGGTGCTGAGTTCAAGTCAGCAAGAAGTCAGGGAGCAGAGTTCAAGCTGGCAGGAGGCACATGGAATATTGCAGGCTCAAAAAATCCAGTTCCAGTCTCATAGACAGAAACCAGCCTGAACTTCAGTGGAACTAAAGTTGTAGGCTGGCTGGGATTATCCGCCACCCCACTGTAAAGCTACGGCTGATATGCTGGGATTAATCAATTTGGCTCTGGACTCTGTTTACCCACATTGTCTACCAGTGACAGCAGAGACTGGATTTTTTTTCTTTTTCCTTTCTTTTTTTTCTTTTCTCTTTTCTGGTTCTTGTTCTTGTTTTGTTTGTTGTTTTGTAATTGTTTGAACATGGTTTCTAATTTTTTGTTGTTGTTGCTCTGTCCTGTTCTTGTTTCTTCCTTTCTCTTTATCTCCTGTCTTCTTCACAGTTTCTCAAAGTTTGTATGATCTTTGTTTGTCCTCCAGCCTTGCTTCTAATCTCTTCCTCTTCTTCTATTTCTCTATTCCCCCAACCCCTTTTAAATCTTCTCCCCTAAGGATAAAATCACCATATATTAAGGGCTTATTTACCTCATACAATTTTCTTAATTGTTTTAGATTTTGTTATATAGTCACAAATCTAGTTAGATGGTTAAAGGTAGCAAATTAATAGTTATCCCTGTTTGTCACTTTCTAGGCTGTATTTCATGCTACTATTATTACTGACTGTATTTCTTTAGCCAGGATGACATAATTGTGCTAATCAGTTGTTTTTCCTGGTATACCAAGACTGAGATTGCCTAAAGGTCTTTTAAAAAACTTGGCCAGTGCCAAAGGCCAAGGAGGCAGAAATTTCTCATCTCCAATAAATTGAAGAGGTAGGATCTTGTATAGACACAAAATCCAAAAGCCAGCTACATCTGAAAGCTACACCCCTGAGAAGAAGTCATTTCCTAAGGGTTCTGAATACTGGCAATAAAGCTACTCACCATAAGCAATTTACAAGCATCAACCCAAGAATTAAACTTAAAAAAAAAAAGAAAATAAGACAACACTTAAACAAGATGCGACACCCCAGATTTTCAGCACACCAAAGGCAAACCTGGGGGGCAATAAGGTGGAACAATATGAAAGCCACCCACCTAGACCCTCTGAAATGATAAAGCAGAAGTAACAAAGCAGATGAATGAAGCTCTAGAAAAAAAATCAAAGCAGAAATAATTTCTCAGATAACTACAGAGATGGTGATCAGAATGAAAGAAATGCTTAGTGACTCTGGAGCAGTTACAGATGAAAAAATAGAGCTCAGGAAAATGATGGAAACCATGAATGCCTAGCAGAGGAAAGAAATGAAATCCATGAAACAGATTCAAACAGATATCCGGGAGATTAAAAACTCCATAAAAAGTACATGCAGCAGAATGAGCCAATATGAGGACAGAATATCAATACCTACTTTGAGAACCTGTATTCTAATAAGATGAAAAAAACAGAAGAAATGAACAGATTCCTAGATACGTATGAATTACCAAAACTGAAACAAGAAGATATAAAAATTCTACATAAACTAATATCAGCCAATGAAATTGAAGATGTAATTAAAAACCTACCAACAAAGAAAAGCCCAGGCCCTGATGGATTCACTGCTGAATTCTACAAGAAATCTATCTATTTATTTATTTATTTATTTGTATCAGGGATCAAACTCAGGACCTTATGCTTGCGAGGCAGGTGCCGGAACTACTGAGCTAAATCCCCAGCTTCTACAAGAAATTTAGAGAAGACCTAATGCCACTACTTCTCAAACTCTTTAATGAAATTGAAAGAGGAGCAATACTCCCAAATTCATTCCTGGAAGCAAGCATAACCCTGATACCAAAACCAGAGAAGGATCCAACCAAAAAAGAGGCCAACCTCCCTAATGAACATAGATGTGAAAATCCTCGATAAGATACTGGCAAACAGAATGCAGCAAATCAACAAGAAGATTATATACCACGACCAAGTAGGATTCATCCCAATGATCCAGGGAAGAGTCAATATATGCAAATTAATAAATTTAATACACTATATTAACAGAGCCAAGGACAAAAACCATATGAACCTCTCAATACAGGCAGAAAAAGTGTTTGACAAGGTCCAACACCCATTCCTGATAAAAACCCTACGGAAAATTGGTATAGATGATCATCTGATAAAGATTGTCAATTGATATAGATTGTCAATCTGATAAAAGCCAAACAAACCAACAGCCAACATCATACTAAAATGAACAAAAACTGAAAGCTTTCACTCTAAAATCAGGAACAAGGATGTCCACTGTCACCATTCTTTTTCAATATAGTTCTGGAAACATTAGCCAGAGCAATTAGAAAAGAGAAAGAAATAAAGGAATAAGGATAGAAAAGGAAGAAGTTAAATTATCATTATTTGTGGATGACAGATACTCTACATAGAAACTCCCCAAAACTCCACCAAGACTTCTAGATTTAATACCAAATTCAGTAGCATAGCTAGATACAAAGTCAACACTCAAAAATCAATAGCCGTCAGGTACATGAATAACAAACTCACTGAGAGAGAAATTAGGGAAATAACACCTTTCACAATAGCATCCAAAAAATGAAATACCTAGGAATTAATCTAATGAAGGAAGTAAAAGACCTCTACATTGAAAACTACAGTACTCTCAAAAAGGAGATTGAAGAGGATATCAGAAAATGGAAAGATATCCCTTGTTCTTGAGTAGGAAGGATAGATACAGTGAAAATGGCTATATTTCCAAAATTGTTATGCAGGTTTAATGCAATTCCAATCAAAATCCCAACAGCATATCTCAAAGAGTTAGGAAAAACAATCCTAAAATTCATTTGGAATCAGAAGAGACCTAGAATAGTAAAGGCAATTCTGGGCAACAATGGCAAGGCAGGGGGCATTACAATCCCTGATTTGAAATTATACTACAAAGCTACTGTGATTAAAAACAGCACAGTATTGGCAAACCGCCCCCCCTAGACCTGAGGATCAATGGAACAGATTAGAAGATGCAGAAACAATTCCAGACATACTCAGCTACTTTATCTTTTTTTTTTTTTTTTTTGGTACCGGGGCTCGAACTCAGGACCTTACACTTGCATGGCAGGCACCAAAACCACTGAGCTAAATCCCTGGCCCCAGCCACTATATCTTTAACAAAGGTGCCAAACACTTTCACTGGAAGACAGATACCCTGTTTAATAAATGGTGCTGGAAAACTGACTTTCCACATGCCAAAGACTGAAGCTAGATCCTTACCTTTCACCATGCACTAACCTAAAATCAAAATGGATCAAAAATCTAAATATTGAAACAGAAATACTAAATCTGCTGGAAGATAGAATAGGTAGCACCCTTGAAGACATTGGTGTAGGCAAAGACTTTATGAACAAAACCCCAATTTCACAGGAACTATCACAGAGAATCAACAACTGGGATCTCACCTTATCAAAAAGCTTTTGCACAGCAAAAGAAACCACCAATAGAGTGAAGAGACAACACACAGTGTGGGAAAAAAATTTTATCACCTCTTCCTCAGACAAAGGACTACTATCTAGAATATATAAAGAACTTTAAAAAATCAGACCCCCCAAATTTAAAGACCCAATCCAAAAAAGGGCATCTGAAATGAATGGGGACTTCTCAGATGTAGACATAGAAACAGCAAATAAATATATGAAAAATGTTCAACATCACTCATAATTTGAGAGATGCAAATTAAAATTCTGAGATTCTATCTCACTCCAGAAAGGATGGCTGTTAGCAAGAAATCAACCAGTAACAAATGCTGGTGGGGATGTGGGGAAAAAGGAGCCCTTCTCCACTGTTTGTGGGAGTGTAAACTGGTGCAATCACTGTGGAAATAAATAAAATTAAAACTAGAGGTTCCATTTGACTCAGCTATTCCCCTTCTTGGTATCTTCCTGAAAATATTAAAAGCATCTTATCACAGTGACATATGCATACTCATGTTTATAGTGGCATGGTTTGTTGTAGCTAAAGCTTGGAAACAGCCCAAAGGTGTACCATCCAAGGAATGGAGAAAGAAGATGTGGGGTTTTTTTATACAATGGAGTACTACTCTGCCATAAAGAAGGATGAGCTTGAGAGATTTCTAGCTAAATGGATGCACCTTGAGCCCATACTCTCAAATAAAGTAAATCTAACACACATGTTGACTACCACATTGTTTCTCTGGTGCGAGAAACTGGAAATGAAAACAAGGACTAAAATGTATAATAGACATTGGGAAATGGGAAGAAAATATTCAAATGGGAAAGGGAACAAGGAAGGGGGGAGGATGAAAGGAAGGAAGGGACAAGAAAAAAAGCAAAACTAGAAGAAAAAAATGGAAACAAAGCTTTTGCATATAGAGAATGGAGGGAGGGCTTGAGGACTGGAAGGGGAAAAAAGAAGCGGCAGGGTATGTCATGTACAAATACCCTAGATGAATGTTATCATTATGTATATCTAAAATGTGCCAATAAATGTTTTGCTTTAAAAAAAAAGAAATCAGTGCAATGCATGCATTTTAGGTCATAAAAATCATACCTCAAAATAAAAATAATTTAAAAACCTGTTGAAGTGACCACTGGAAACCTACTCGGCCAACATATCCTGGTGTGGAGGAATCTGTGTTTGGTGGCCACTCCGGTGGGTGAGCAGGAAGAAGTGAGAGGTGAGATGGAGTCAGGCCACCTGAAAGTGGATGGCCTACCAAGGCAGGAGGCAAGCAGTGACACCAATTACAGTGACACAAGGAACAATAGGGGCAGTGTAGGCCCAAGGACTGGGAGGAGTCTGTGTGTAGGCAGGGTCAGAGGCTTGAGGGGCAGGGGGACTTCAGACCAATTCTGAGGGCCCCACATACAACAGGAGGTGCTATGGTTTGGATGTGTTTTGTTTTCCAAGGGTTCCAGTGTTAGAAATGTGGTCCTTAGGGCCACAGTGCTGAGGTGGTGGGACCCATTGGAGTGGGCCTAGTGCAAGGTAACTTGGTCATTGCAGTCACTGCCTTCTGAGAGATTAAGGTAGTTCTTGTGGAACCTTGGTTAGTTCCCTCAAAAGTGAATTGCTGGGCTGGGGATTTAGCTCAGTGGTTCCACCGCCTGCCCCGAAAGCTCAAGGACCGGAGTTTGATCCCCAGTACCAAAAAAAAAAAAAAAAAAAGGAGTGAATTGCTATGGAAGAGCAGGAAGAGCAAGAAGCCCCTCCCCACTGCCTGGCTTCCTGTCTCATCATGTGACCTTTCTCACCATGATACCACGTGCTCTGATGTACTCAGCCAGTGGGGTCCTCATCAGAAGCTGAACTGATGGGATCACCCAATCTTCGACTTTCACCCTCCCAAACTATGAGCTAAATAAACTTCTTTTTTATCCTACTCAGCCTTGGGTATTTTGTTATAGCAACAGGAAACAGATTAATACAAGAGGCAAAACCCCAGGGGTGGAGTGGGTAGGTGGACAAAACATATCAAGTGAGGAAAGGGTCAAGGTCAAAGCCCTGGCAGATATCTTCAAGAGTGGAAGAAAAGATGTCCAGCAAAGAATCGAGAGGCAGGAAGCAGACAGGAGAGGACTATTTTCAGGAGAGAACTCTCTGAGCGAGGGAGTAATCAACCTGCCAGGTGCTCCAGAAAAATCAGTCAAGTAAGAGAAGGACTCAGATTGCCCACATGGGCTTTGGAGGCCCAAGAGAGAACTCTGAAGTGGAGGGGCACGAGTGATATGCTGAGCTGCAGGAGAAGCAGGACAAGCCAAGTGGCTGCTGGGTGACAAGTTGTTCTCTCTGACTAGAGTATGCTTCAACCTGACAGGAAGACACCCTTGGGAAGGGAGAGGTCCAGAAACTCTTCATTGGCCTGCTTTGTGTTCCCAGTGTCCAGCCACATGAGTGTTCTAGTTAACCTGCTTTCAGACTCATCAGCTCACCTGAAGTGGGTACTTTACTGTCAGGTTTGAAACCTCACCTCTCATGCCTGGATAAATCACCTGTACAGGACAGGGGCGGACCAGGCCTGGACATACACTTAGGTCTATGATCAGATTTGGTGTCCCCTGAGGTGATTACAGCCTTGCTCAAGTCTGCAGTCTCAGCCTCGCCGTGAGGCGTCAAATGGTCCGCAAGCTCCCAGGCACAGGGTGACTTCCTGGCCCCACTCCTGCCTGGAATTGAGTGGTAGTGGGCCTGGCTTCCTGCCTACAGAGCTGGGAGACTTCCAGATACATGTTTTGTGAGAGCTGCTGGAGTGTGGAGAGAGGTCCATCTTGAAGTCCTTCCTCTCCAAGAACCCAGAGCAGGGGAGGGCTCTCAGCCCCAGGGTGGCAGATCTATGCCTGACATCAAAGGGTGGGTAGATAAAGTCCAGTGCCAGCTGAGTCAGGGCTCGGGCCTGAGATTTTGCTCCAAAGGCACAGGACTCAGCAAGGTGTAAGGGGCAAGTTCAGCCCACTAAGGACATGGGGTCTGCAGAAAATCTCTATTGGGACCAAAGTCCTGGCCAAGGTCACAGGGCCCAGGATCACAGAGTCCCAGGGTTCCAAATAGCCTGGGAACCAGCAACACCGCAGCACAGATATGTAGTCTTTCCCCGCAAAAGAAAATGTTACTGTGTTATAACATTGAGAGTTAGCTTATAATTTTTTTTTTCCAGTGCTTGAACCCAAGCTGTCACTCAGGCTAGGCAAGCACTCTACCCTCAAGCTTGGCTTCTCTCAAGCTACGCCTGCAGCTGGAGAATTGGTTTCAATATATAGCCAGCCCCGTGTATCCCTAACTTTCATAACTGTAGATTCAACCAAGTGGGGGGCAAAAAATGTGGTGGAAGGACGTACACGTGTAAATACTGAATAGCTTCTCTGGTGTGAAAAACTGAAAGTGTAAATAAGGTTCAAATGGTATAATTGACAATGTGAAATAGAAAGAAAAGATCCAAAGGAGCTGGGGAAGTGGGAAGGTTAGGGGAAAGGAACAAACGGAAAAGAAAAAATATGAGAAAAGGAAAAAATGGAAACAAAGTCTCTGTAAATAGGGAAGGGTGGAGGGATGAAGGGAGGGCAGGGAAATGGGGAAAAAATAAGAACTAAATACATCATGTAAAGGTACAAGATCCCAACAATGAATGTAACTGTATTGTATACCTAAAATGTACCAATAAACTAAATCAAAATTTAAAAATGGCAAAAAAAAATGTAGTGGGGCCCATGATGCCTGCGTCTATACTGAGAAGGTATGGACTTTCTTTTTCTTGCTATTATCCCTAAAGAATACGGTATAACCACTATTTACAGAGCATTTACATTATAGTAGGTATTATAAGTAACCTAGAGATTACTTAAAGTATACTGGAGGATGTGTGTAGGCTCTGTGCAAATACTGTGCCATTTTATATAAGGGACTTGAGCAACTGTGGAGTTTGGTATCTGAGGGGATCCTGGACCTAAATCCTGGCAGATTGTGAGGGATCACTGTCATTTCATTGGGTGAGGAAAGAAGCACATTGAAAAAATTATTTTTGTGCAAGCAACTATTTTAAAAACACATTATAATTAGATTCTTCTCTTATGCCACATATATTCCAAAAGGAAAAAGTCCATAATCACAGGTTTGCTTCTGAGTCATCTGCAGCATTTTTTTCCAAAATTCCCAGGCTTCTCTCCTTACCCCCCACCTCATCTTCCAGGGCTCCGGAGAGATCTGGATAGAGGGAGTCATGGATATTCAGAGTTAGAAAAGCACTTTAGTATTTTATTTTTACTTATGTTGCCTCTTTTTTATGTTACTCACTCCTGCCTCAGCCTCCCAAGTACTGGCATTATAGGCTCGCATCGTTGTGCTTGGCTTCTCCCAGTACTTTCGATGCACACCCTTACTAGGAATCACCAAGTTTAAGAGCCAAATGTACCAAAACAGAGGGGCACAGAGGAAAATGTTTATTTTCAGATAGGATAGGCAATTCTAAGCATAAGCGCAAAGGAGACAACTTCATTTGCCATAAAGATAAAAGGATAGATTTAATCATATAAAAATTAGATTTTTTTTTAAAAAGGGCAAACTGTGAGACCATATATAAGGGATATGAAGAACTTTCATACAATATAGCAACAAAGAAAAGAGAAACATTCCTGTAGATAAATAGGCAGGTGTTATGGAAAGACAATTCATAAAAGACATCAAGTACAAATAAGCAAGAAACATGAAAAGAGGTGGTCTCAGCAAGCAAACACATAGACTTTGTTTTAAAGTGAGGTTCCGTCTTCAGCAACCACAATGGCAAAGTACCCCGAAGTCCTGCCATGTACACACTGGGACGCTGGGCACTGAGCCCCACCCCCAGCCCACAGAGTCCCTCTGCGAAGAGCATGAGCAGCCAGCCTGTCCCCAGCTGCCTATGACCCTGGCAGTGAGGTCCAGAGCCCTCTTGGAGCCATGACTTCTATCCAGGCATTTATCCTTAAGGAACTTTAATAACTGAGTACAGTGGTCTTCTTCAAGAATGCTTCCTTTCTCAGGAAAGGAAAAAGGAACAAGCATAAGTGACCAACAGGTAACTCATCGGGTGGGATGAAGGCAGCTACTGGAAGCGTATCTTAGGTGGTTATTAAATAATACAAAACACCTTATAACTGCAAGTAATGCACAGGCCTGTGAGTTAAATCTCCAGCACCTCCCCAAACAATAAGTGAACTAAACAAGGGTCAACACTAAATATTTCAATTTAAAAAATAAATCTATGGCTGTTTGCCAAAATCCAGGACTTTTTGGTAAAATATGCATGATAATCTCTGTCCAATGGAATTCTGGGTAATTTTTATTATCTTCCCTATGACAGCTGAACTTCCTAAAGTTATCATGCTCCCACCACCCCAAGAAAAGTACATTCCCCAAGGCTCTGCTTCAGTCCATCCTGAACCTCCTGTGTGCGTAGCTCAAGTCTCCTTATTCTGGTGGTCACCCAAGCACATCTGTTTCTGCCACGGGGTGCTGACTGAGGCTCACCTTCTCAGCTGTGCAGCCCCTTACAAGACAGGGGCGCACACTGCAACCTGGTGCTCTGGGCACAGGTAACTACCTGAGGATGGGAGACGCTCAGGAGAGGCCGCACAGGAAGGAGCACAGAGCAGGGCCTTGAGGCCCCGGCTGGGGCAGGGCTGGGATCAGCAAGGTCAGAGCCAAGGGCAGCCCAGCCTTATGCACGGCACATGTTGAGACATCATTAAAACAGAACCAGAAAGATCTCTCCAGGCCTGTCTGACCTAGCCAGTGTTTCCTCCCCTTCCCCATCTCCCTCCCCTCCTGCCCATCTTATTTCCTCCTCCTTCCCCTCCTCCCTCTCTCCTTTCCTCCTTATTCTCCTCTCCTGCCCTCCTCTCTCTTTCCTCCCTGCCTCACCTCCTCCTCTCCATCCTCCCTTTCTCACTCCCCTTTTCTACTTCTCCTCCTTCCCCTCTTTCCCTCCAGGCTGGGGCTGTGCTCCATGAACAGCAGGTGCTGCTCCCCTAGAGAGTTTGGGGGACCCCTCTGAAGTGCTGCTCCTTCCCTTGGTGCTCTTCTGTCTTCAGTCACTGTTGTGGGATTTCTGCTTGGAGGGGGAACTGGTGGCTGTTTGTAACTAACTAACCCCCCTGGCCCTGGTGGCCCAGAGAAGCCTCCCCAAGGACCTTTGGCTTCCAGAGCCCCAACAGAGAGGAGTTGGGTAAACCTGACAGAGAGTGCCTGAGAACAGGGAGCTGGCCTGAAGGAATGGAGGGAGCCATGAAGTTGTGGCCAGATACAGTGGTGGCTATGGATATCATTGCAGGAAATATATGAAAATTCAGCATTTGCTTGATATATTTTGCACAAATTTTAAAAATCAGCTGCATTTAAATTCCAGTTTTTGAGTCATGCCAATGCTTTAACCAGAAAAAATCTCTCTCTATCCACAGGGTCCACCTGCCTACCCACCTACCTGCCCTCCACCTGCACTAATGCCGTAGACAGGAAGAGGAAGGGCTCTTTTTTTGAGTTCTGAATATTATCATCCAATTTAAAAATAAATCCATGCCTGGGAGAATGCAGAGTGGCATGGCCACTATGGAAAATAATATGGCCATTCCTCAAAAACTAAAAATGGAGTTACCAGATGATCAGTAATTCCAATTCTGGGTATACCAAAAAGAATGGAAAGCAAGGGACAGTTGCACACCCACATTCATTGCAATACTGCACACAATGACCAAGAGGTAGAAGCAATCCAAGTGTTCATGAACAAATGAATCGGTAATCAAAATGTGCTATAGGGCTGGGCATTTAGCTCAGTGACACCACACCTGCCTCACAAGCGCAAGGACCTGAGTTCGATCTCCAGTACCAAAAAAAGGTGCTATATGTGTGGAATAATCCTCAGCCTTGAAAAAGCAGGAAATTCTGACACCTGCTATACAGTGATGGTGAACCTTTTAGAGCTTTCAATAATAACAAACAGCCCACTATGGCACATGTGCCATGCATTCACTACCACTGTGCTACACCATGGATGAACCTTGAGGACATTACACTCAGTGAAAAAAGCCAGTCATAAAAAGAGAAATACTGTGTTATTCACTTGGGGGAGGCACCTAGAGTAGTCAAATTCACAGAAACAGAGAGTACAGAGTTGGTCACCCGAGGCTGGGGGAAGGGCCTGGGAGTGATTGTTTAGAGGTACAGAGCCTGTAACTGGGGTGAGGAAGAAGTCCTAGAAATGGATAACAGTGCAAATGTACTTGACACTACTGAGTTGGTTAAAGTGCTAACTTCTGTTATGTGTATTTCAACACAATCAAAAAAATTAAAAAATGGAAAGTATGTGCATTTGTGCATTTGGGGAGGTGAAGCAGAGCAATGCCAGCAATGCCATTCACCTTAAGGATGGGGATCGATGCAGTGTACTTACTGGGGTGCTGGGGGGACACGGTGATGAGGGGCCAACTGCACCATCTTAACGGGCTTTGACCAGGTCCACGAGGCTCCAAGGCAGAACTTCCCCCTGGGCACTGGGCAGCTGTGTCACACTATCTCAATGGTACTTGTGGAATTATAATTTACAGAGGGGACCAAGTAATGGCACAGAGAGGATAATGCCTTGGAAAAAAAGAACTTCAGCCATGAACAAAGGAGACTGCTGACGTGGTGACTCATGCCTATAATCACAGCTACTCAGAAAGCTGAGCCAGAAAGATCCAAGTTCCAGGCCAGCCTGGGCAACTTAGCAAGACCCTGTCTCAAAATAAAATAAAAAGGACTGGGGATGTAGCTCAGTGGTAGAGAGGACTAGTTTAGCATGGGCTAGGTCCTGCGTTGAATTACCAGTACCACAAAATAAAAAGGGAAAGAATTAAACATTTCAGAGGCTTAAGAAAAAAAAATAAAAGGAACATATTACTTTCATTTGCTGAGCGGAGGGGCACACTTTCCATGGCCACAGGGCCACATGAAGAAGCACCAAGGACACAGAAAAGAGCCCATCTCTGGGCTCGGGAAAGGCAAGGTGGGGCGGGAACCGCTAGGGATGGAGCAGTCAGAGCAATGCTAGGCTGGGGATTATGGGGTAGTGACCTCCAGTTTTCTGGCACCTGGGCCCTGGGTGATTTAGAACAGAGAAATCTCCTCTTGATGTATGGTGTGGGCACAGGATCAGTTTGCATATGAACAGTGGCTCCAAGGCAAGTTGCTTATCACCTCTAGGAATTCACTAGCTCTAGGGGGGAAATAGAAAAGACATGATTCATGCACAGCAGCCTCCAGCTGCACAGCATCCTGTCTGTCTAAGCACCTCTCTGGGAGCCACACTTGTGAACAACAGTTTAAAAACCTTTATTGACAGGTCCTTGTGCACAGACAGGTGCTCCCTGATGCTGGCTGAATGAACTCCTGTGCAGACAGCACAACCCCACCAATTTGAGTCCAGGGACCCTCTCTCACTCTAGCTTTCTGTGCCTGGGGCACAAACTCCACACACGCCATCTTTTCCCTCTTAACAGACCTCCACTCATTGCCAGCCCTGGGCCCTGCTGCCTTTTACCCTCATTATCAAATAGATGACTCCTCTTCCAATTCTCTGAGACCTGGCCGCTTAACAGTGACTCTTATATGTTTCACTGCAGGAAGACTCGGTGTGTGGTGGGTGCTGGGAAATCTCCCTGATCGAAAAGGAGATTGGGGGAATTGTCCTCAGGCTATAGGCAGCCTCTTAAAAGGTGCAGGAGCCTGGTCACACTCCTGTGCCAGCCTCAGCAACACCTCTGCCATGGACCGGAGCTCTGTGGCCTCTAACTACATGGTCCCCTGTGGAATCAGAAGCTCAGCCTTCCTTCCGGCACACTTGGATTGAGAGGTAGAAATAAGGGTGTGGGGAAGGCAAAGTCCAACCAGAAGCAACGCTTTGTCATCTTTTTTGTTCAGGAGCAGGTGCCTAGAGAATAGCTAGCTCATCACAAGCCCAGCCCACGGGGCATCCAGCCCAGACAGGCCATCAGGGGCTCCAACCCGAGAGCCAGTGCTGGTACAAAGCAGCTCAAGCCTCTGCCCTAGGCTCCTGTTTGTGCCTCTTGGAAGAGTAAAGACGTGTTTCCATTTCAAAGTTGTCTGTTCATTTCAGTGGCAGAGGCTCCCAATTTTCCTTGAAATTTTCTCCAGGATGCAGGACTCAGGTGTCCTGCCTGGGCCCTTCCCACACGTGTCCTGGGCAGGGAGGTGTGTGTCAAGATTCAGCCTCTGTTCCTGAGGGACTTCAGGTAGCAGAGAGCCAACCGCAGGGAGCAAACACTGCACTGGAGACAGACAGGGCTGTGAGAACCTGGAGCTGGGCCTAGAGAGAGAGGTTGTGAGGTCAGCGGGCCAAGGGCAGCCAGCCGGGCTTTGCAGGCCAAGCCAGTGAGGAAGGGTAGGACAGGGTGGAAGAGTGTGTGGTTGCCCTCCCTCCTCAGAACCGCCATTCTGCTCAGCCTGTCCTCAGGTTGTAAGGGTGATCCCGGTCTCTTGCCAGTGGCTGATATGGCCACAGTTCTGCCAGAGGCATAGGGAGTCTACAGTGGGGCTTCTAAAACTCACTCCTTCCTGTTGGGAGCAATGCTACATAATTCTAGGGATAAATCATTTGGTTAGCCTAGCTCTCTTGCCTACAGCCCAGCTACAGAATAACTCCAGTTTGGCCTCCGGTCACAACTGAGACTTCAGTGATCCAGTGATGCTGTGATTCTCCAGGACTAGAAAC
>NW_004624747.1:231499-263051 GCF_000247695.1 Heterocephalus glaber | reverse complement strand
TTCCTATGTTGGGATTCCATCATATTCCTCAGATCCTCTATTTTTTTATCTGTGTCCTCTCTAGATTTATTAGTCATGTCTTGCACCATGAGCAAAATCTTTGCTGTTATCTGAGTAATTATTTCTGATTTCATTTTTCCCAGATCCTCCTTTGTTGCCAGTTCAGGTGGTTGAGCATCAGAGCGTTCCATCTCCTTTCCCTTTGGGGTTGCTGTAGGTGATCCAGAAGTCTGTTTTTGAGGCTTGTTTATGTGTCTTCTCATTTCCATGTGCGGGGTGCTTCTGGCACCCACGCGGCTCACCTTCTCTGCCCTAGGAGCTTGGGATGGCAGTGGGGGAGCTTCCTTCCGGGTTCTGGGACTGGCTGAGGTTCTCTGCCCTAGGAGCTTGGGATGGCAGTGGGGGAGCTTCCTTCCGGGTGCTGGGACCAGCTCAGCTTCACTGCCCTAGGAGCCTAGGATGGTGGTGGGGGGGCTTGCTTCCAGGTGCTGGGACCGGCTCACCCTCTCTGCCCTAGGAGCCTGGGATGGAGGCGGGGAGCTTCCTTCCGGGTCCACTTTAACAATTTTTAAGAGAATTGTTCAGTGGCATTAAAGTATGTTCAAGTTGTTGTGCAACCATCACCACCCTCCATCTCCAAGACTGTCATCATGCAAAACTGAAATGTCCCTCAGCTCCCGGCCTTTGCCTACGTTAGGTAGCTCATATAAGTGGAGTCATACAGTGTTGGTCTTTGTGTGACTGCCTTTATTTCACTGACAAAAATAAACTCAAGGATCATCCATGGTGTAGCATGTGTCTGATATTCATTCCTTTTGAAGGCTGAATAATATTCCACTGCATTGACATACATTTCCATCATCTAATTATGTGTAGATACCTAGGTTTTTTCCACCTCTTGGCTATTGTGAACAGTGCTGCTATGAACAACAGTGTATAATTACCTGTTTTGATTCTTTTGGGTATACACTCAGAGGCAAAATTTCTGATTTATATGATAGTTCTATGTTTAATTCTTAAAGGAACCACCATACTGTTTTCCACAGTGGCTATACCATTATACATTCCCACCGATAGTGCACAAGAGCTCTGATCTTTCCACATCCTTGCTGATATTTGTTATTTTTGGATTTCTTTCTTTTTTTCAGGGATGGGGAGAAGTATTTTGTTTAATTGGGATTTAAAATATTTCGTTTTGCAGTACTGGAGATTGAACCCAGGGTCTTTGTACTGAGCTGCATCCTTAGCTCTTTATTTTTACTTTTTATTTTGAGACAGGTTATCACTAAATCAGAGTTGCCCAGCTAGGCTCAATCATGCAATCCTCCTGCCTCAGCTTCCCAGAGTACTGGGATTACAGGTGTGAGCCGCCATGCCCAGCTAAAGTTAGTGTTCTTTATCATCAAATTGAAACTTTTCTTCTGTCACTGCTGATCTTTTTTTTGTTTGTCTTTTCTTCCTGATTTACATTTTTCCTTCCTGAGCTGGGGATGTAGCTCAGTGATAGACTCCTTATGTAACTTGCTTGAGGCTCTTTGTCTGATGCTCAGCACCACAATAATAATAATTTCTTTGCTTTCATCCTCTGCTTATTGTTTGATTTTCTCCTAGTTTAATGTTGATTTCTAAAGTGATTTTTAAGTCTGATATGGTGGGGCACGCCTGTAATTCCAGTAGTTGGGAGGCTGAGGCAGGAGAATTGGCATAAATTCAAGGCTAGCCGGGGTTACATAGTGAGTTCAAGGCCAGCCTGAATTACATAGCAAGACTTCGTCTCAAAAAAAAAAAAAAAAAAACCAAAAGAAAAAGAAAGAAAGAAAAGACAAAAAGACGATTTTAACAGCATTAAAAAAAATTCTTTAAGGTTCCTTCAACTCATACTCTTTTTAAAAAATGTTTTAAATTTAAAACTTTAGGTATGCTATTATATATTTTCTATCGATTTCTTAACTTTTTGTTTGTTTGGAGATAACTAGGCCATAGTTCCACCAGGTGTTTACTTTTTTGTGCAGGGCTGGAATGGAACTTAGGGCCTCGCTCATGCTAGGTAAGCACGCTCTACTACTGAGTGACACCCCTAACCTTTCCCATTAGTTTTGTAGTGCGTCCTTCTAGCGTGCTTTATGTCTCTCTCTGTAGTCCTTGCCCTGCTCCTTGTGGGCTCATCTTCCTGTCCTCATCCTGCCTTGGGTTCCCTCTTTCCCACACCCTGCTGCATACACAGACCCCGCGCCACATGGGGTCCTAACCCACCCAAGGCATTAATGGGTCCCTGAGGCAGGACTTCACCTCACTGGGTCCCTGTATTATCCACGGGCTTTTGGTCTTACTCCTTCACTTCCTCGATGCTTGCTAAGTTTAGATAGGGAATTAGAAATAGAAACCAAAACCAAAAAGTACACTTCTCCCTCCTCCTTTAGCCTTGCCAGAAACTCCCTTCCTTTCAAAAGGCTGATCCCTTCTCTCCACCTGTGTCCCTTGTCTGGGAAGTCCAGGGCTCAGGGCCTGGGCTTTAGGGTCATTGAAGTTACTAGGCCTGTTCTCCAGGTGCCTTGGCTAATGAAGATGTGAACATATTGTGGAATTTGCCTTTTCTATAGGACACTAATCATATTGGATTAAAGCACAATTTAAGGACATCATTTACATTCAATTATCTTCTTAAGATCCAATTTCTACCCAGGTGTGGTAGAGCAAGACTGTAATCCCAGCACTTTGGGAGGCTGAAGCAGGAGGATTCCAACTTCAGGTCCCACCTAGGCAATTTAGCCAGACCTTGTCTCAAAAAATAAAAAGGGCTGGGGATGTAGCTCAGTGGTAGAGCGCTGTCTGGTTCAATCCCTAGTACCAGAAGAAAAAAAAATCCTATTTCCAAATACTGTCATGTCAGACATTCTACAGCCCCACGCTTTAGGACGGCAAAATGTGAACTTTGGAGGGGACACAATTCAGCCCACAACAACGTGTGATTCATTCACAGCACCCGACACAGGATGCGGACTAACACACGCACACACGCCACGCAGTGCACGCTCTGCAGCGTGGTTCAGTGGCTTCACCGTGGACGTCTGCAGCCGGGCCGCCCACCGCCTGTCGCGCGCCCATTTGTCCACCAGAGAGCACCGGGCGCTCGCGAACAGAGCGCCCGGATGTCACTCGCTGGACCGGATCGTAGGTGCGGAAGACATGGAATGGATTCTGGAAAGCTTCAGAGAAGCCGGCAGATTCAAGTGGTGGTTTACTGGCCCGCAGCCCCAGGGAAAGCGCTGCTCTGTTTCCTTCTCTTACACTCTGCGATGCCCCAGCCACCCTGCAGCCCCTCCACCCAGGCTCCCGGACACCTACCTGCTCCATGACTGCTCCGGGAGCAAGGCCGGGGAGGAGAAGCCGGCTGTCGCCTCCCTCCGCTAAGGGGAGCACCGCCAGAGGTGACCGTGGGCTTGGGCCGGGCCGAATTTAATCCTGGTTTTCTTTGGGGGGCCACTTTCCACTCTACACAGTCAAAGTGCCCATTCCCTCCCTAAGAAAAGAGATCCGTTGCTTGGCCCGGTGATTGTCGTCAGAAATGACGAGCACAGACTTCAAAACAGCTGAGAGCAAATTTCAAAATGTCTCACCGTAAAAAGAATGAGAGGTAAGTGAGGGGCCGAATGTGATGGTTAGCATGATTAAATCATTCCATGTTGTAGACATACCCCAGAACATCACACTGTACCTCATAAATGTACACAATTACAAGTTGTCGATTGTAAATAATATTAATTTTAAAAGGAAAAGAGAAATGTCTGGCTGGTTTTATCCATTCTCTCGGGGTCTGTAATTTAGGAGCCCCCTAGCCACTCCCATCCTCCCAGTGACTGGTCTTGGCACTGCGTGGAGCTGTTCTCTGGCGTGAGAGTGTTCAAGGGCTACACCGAGTCAGCGCCCAGCCCAACCTGGGCTGAGAAACTACACAAATGAAGTAGGACATTTGTAATAAATTGACTGCAGACTATTGTCAGTCTTGTTTTGAGTATGAAAAAGTGTAAAATGCTAATGTTAACAAAGACAGTTTCAAACTTCTAAAAGCAGCCCTCCGACGCCCACATTCTCAGCAGCATTATTCAGTCAGAGGCAAAGCCTCCCAATATTCCTCAACACACAGTGGATAAACAAAATGTGACATAGACGATAAAATACTATTCGGCCTTAAAAAGGAAGACAATTCTGATACAAGCTATAACATGGACATACCTTGAAAACATTATGCTAAGTAAAAATAGATCCACAAAATATATATTCCCACTTATGAGTCATCACAATCATAGACAGAAGGTGGAATGGTAGTTACCAGGAACTGGGGGTCGAGGGGAGGGAAAGCTAGGGTTTTGTGGAGACAGAGCTTCCGTTTGGCATGGTGGCAAATGTTTTGAGATGGAAGGTGGTGATGGTTGCACAAGTACATGATTGTGCTCAATACTAGTGAGCTGTACCCTCAAGAATGGTTAAAATAATACAATTTATGTTATGCATATTATACTGCAATAAAAAATAACCACAAAAAGTACTCCCCTGGTAGGTAGCATTTGGAGAGGACCATGAATACTAGGGGTTGGCATTGTCCTCCCAGCTTAATGAGGGCATCTGCTGGGTCTGATGATTACACACACTGCTGTGGAGCACCGCATGAGAGACTCTAGTTGCTCTAGAGTGTTCTTGACTTCAGCCAGACTCATTTCTCCCACAGAGAAAGGGTGAAACTGGCCTGTACCCCAACTCGGGGTGTGTTCATACACTTTTGTTCCACTGGGCAGCAGCCGCTCCTCTGACCCCTACACTGCACTTCCCCGGTCAGTCAAAGTCTCTGCAGCTGACCTCTGCTCTGCCCTGCCCAAATGTGAAAGGGCAGAATGTGTGGTCCAGGGCTGGGGATTTAGCTCAGTGGTTCCACCACCTGCCTCGCAAGCACAAAGTCCCGAGTTTGATCCCTGGTACCAAAAAAAAGAATCAAAATGTGTGGCCCACTTTTTTCTGTTCCTATGACAGAATAGCCAAGCTGTGTAAGTTTTCAAGAATAGAGGTTTATTTGGGCCCTTAGTTCTGGAGGCTGGGAAGGACAAGAGCATGATGCCAGCATCTGTTTGGCTTCTGCTGAGGGCAAAAGGGTGGGCAGGTATGAGCGGAAGAACAATTCACCCTGATGGTAAGCAGTCCAAGCCCATGAGAGAAAAAACTCATTAACTTGAGAAAGGCAAGAATAAAGGCATGAGGCTTCACTGTCATGACCCAAACACCGCCCGACACTGCCACAATGGCAATCAAATTTCAACATGAGGTTTTTTTGGGGGAAAACCATAGCCAAGCCATCACATCCATCAGGCTATTCGGCAGCCTGCTCCACTGCTAGATCAAGGTAGTCTTAGAAGAAGAAGGGGGACTGGGGGATGGAGGATTTAGACTCGTTTGCAGAGCCCACTCTTTACAAATGCTTCTCCCTGGCAGTGCCACACAACTCCAGACCATCCCTCTATATGTGTAGCCCTGCCTCAGGGATTCTTAGCTGGGCCCTTGAGTCCCCAAGGGCCCCATGGATAGTGAATAGGGCACCTGTGAGCTTGGCTGGGGAAAATGAATCTTTATCTTCACTCACCCCTAACTAAGGCTTAGGATTTCCTCTGTCTATGAATGTAGACAAGAGGTGACAACAGTTTTAGGGGGTTCATAGGGCTTGCTGGGCAACTTATAGGGTCCATGGTCCACCAAAAATGTTAAGGATTGCTATGGCTCCAAATATTTGTAGGGAACCAAGAATCCAGGAAGGAATGGTCCTCCTAAGATACTAGGTTAGGGAGTCAGCAAGTCAGCAGTCCCCTAGGAAAGGGGGATATAAAGCAGGTAGGAGGGTACTTCATGGAAGGGAACCCCTTTCCTGCAAATGCTTCCCCTGCTCATGCCAAGGGCTGAGGAGAGGAGGAAGCCCACGTGGCAGGGATGAGAGTGAGTGTGAGGTCTCATCTGTGTTCAGTTGATGACAAGGGTGACTGCTCCAGGCCAGAGACAGAGCAATGGAAACCTCTCTCTCAAACTCTGGGTCCTGGCCCAGCTGGCAGAAGGGGAGCTGGGGGGCAAAGAGACAGAAGAACAGGGAGGTGATGTGGTCAACACTTCAGGAAAACAGATCCCCGGGCCAGAGATTTAGCTCAGTGGCTTCGCTGCCTGCTGCACAAGCACAAGGACCCAAGTTCGATCCCCGGTACAAAAAAAAATAAGAATAAAAAAATAAAAAATATAAAACAGATCCTCCCAGACTGCCCAAGAGCGTCACAGCAACACCCCAGCGTAGTCACCATGGAGAGTGGCTTGGTGGGGTGTGAATAAGTCCCTAGATGTTCTGTATCTTCAAAAGGGAAAGAGAAGTGGGTGCCACCTTTTCAGGACTGGTTCTGTGCTTTGCAGGGTCACCAGAACCTGCTGAGGACAGGAGAAGTGGCCACACCCTTAATGAGAGGTGCACTGAGCCAGTCCCAGCCCTCCCTCCCCCAGTCAGTGCAGGATGTGGAGGCTACGCGCAGCAGGGTGCAGCCTGGCCCTGAGCATGCTGGCTGAAGGCCTGCATCCACCCACTCATGCTCAGGGTCCTCAGGACTGGGGGCCTGCTGGCAGAGGCCTGGATGGCCACCTTTGTAGCCCAGCCACCAGGCCAGGATGCTCCCTGGACACCTGTGGCTGCCTCAATACCCTGTTGCCTCATCTGGCCTCTGCCACCAGCCTGCCATCTCTACAGGTGAAAACCTGAGGCACTGTGATTTCAGGGGTTCCTGAGCCCTGTGGAGAAAATGCACAGCAAATGAGCTTTGTCCCAGCAGGAGACATAGTGCCATTGGCTGTGAGCTCAATGTTGCAGAAGCAATCGTCTGCACACCCTCAAGAGCTGTTTTCCAAGACCCTCAATGGATCCCTGAAACTCAGTGGAGTACCAAACTCTAAATTATATACTATGATTTTTTTCAATATACATACATGTATGAATATCCAAATTGATGCCATTTCCATCCCTAAGTAACTGTGCATTATGGCCTCAACTTTTATAGTTTCAGCTGTGACTGTAAAATTAGCTAAATTTTTTCTCTTTTTAAAAGTTTATAGAAGATTCATTCTTACTATAGATCTAAGTAAGCTCAGCATATGATTTTTTTCCTTATTAATAACTTTCAGAATTAAAATGATTAAAACAAATAATTGATAATTTGAAATAGGAAGAATAGGTCCAACGGGGTAGGGGTGATTGGAGGGGAAGGGGATAGGAAAGGAGGGAAAGGAAAAATTATGAGAAAAGAAAAAAATGGAAACAAAGTCTGTGTAAATAGGGAAGGGCACACAGGTAATGGGGAAAAATAAGAACCAAGATACATCATGTACAGGTACAAGCACCCAATGATAAATGTAAAAGTATTGTTTACCTGAAATGTACCAATAAAAGAATTTAAGGGGAAAAAAAAAAGAAAAGTAGAAAGTAATAGAAACTTATAGAAAAATGAGTAAACAAAACTTGGTGATTAGAAAAAAAAAAAAGAACTTTCACTTTTCCACTTAAAGGAAGCCCTCTCCTCCTTCTCCCGTTTTGCCCTTTAGCCTCCTGAACCCCAAGTCACAGCTTCAGTAGGTCTTTACCCGACACACCAACTGGGCAGGATATTTTCTTCTCTGTGACAATGAGACAATCTCATTGTCCCAAAAGCAGAACACCTTGCTCTTTTTAGGAAAGATCACTGGGAACCATAACTACCAAAAGCAAGTATAGGTTTCCATGAAGAAATGCTGATGCTACAGGAAGTTCACTTGCCACATACATTTCCATGAGTAAGTAATAAATGACCCCAGGTGGGGCTACTGGAAATGATTTGAGGAAGTTTGGAAAGGGGCAGATACGTGCGCGTGCGCGCACACACACACACACACACACACTCACACAAACACACACACACAGAGGTCAGACTGGGGACAAAGGCCACTATGGAGTTTTGGGCTTCTCATCACTAGAGGGGCCTGAGCCCTCCTGAATGCCCTGCTTTTGCTTCTGGGAAGTTGCACAGGGATTCAAATGCTCCAGAAGGTACTCAATTGTTACCCTCTGCTTCAGGAAGGGAGGCCACCTCAGAAAGCCCAAAGGTCAGGACCTTAAAGGTAAAGGGCTGAGGGGTTGATACGTAATGGCTTCATCTGGCAGCCACTGGGACAGGAGTGGCTGTCCTGGGAAAGGGGCTCCACATTGCCCCAGTCTAGCCCTTCACCGTTTCCTTGCCTAAAAACCCCCCCTGTCTGAAATTCCCCTGGCTTGAGATTCCCATATGTCTAATTGCCACCATGCACAGAAAAGCATTATGAGTCCCTTTAATATACTTTCATTCCCCATCCCTGCTTTAAGGGCAGCACCATAAGCTCCATGCACCGTTATCTCTGCCTCTGGCCTCCATGCCTCTGTTGTCAGATCAAGTGGTTTAACAAATGCTTCCTTTGTGGGAAAGCTCCAGTGCTCACAGTGCCCAGGTCCTCACTGAGTCCCACAGCAGAGGTGCCCACTTATGCAAGGCAAGGCTGTGGATGCGCTGAGGATGCCCAACTGCTCATTTCCAGGCCAGATCAGAGAGTCTAGCCAAGCCGCCATGGTGCCACTGCCCTGCCAACACCACATACTGGCTTCAGGACTACTCAACATAGTTGGTGACATGAAAGGGCAGCAGTGAATTCCCAAATTCCCCACAGGAGCTTTGGGCAGAGGCAGGAGGGTGGGGTGGGCCAGCACCCCTCCTCTAGGCAGTGCAAGAACAAGCACATGAAACAAGAACGGCATTGAACTTGAGAGATCACAGTGATTAAAAAGGCAACTGGAACAATAGGGGGAAAACCAGAACCAGGGGTGCAAGAAGAATCTATCAGGGCTCTTAACTCAGAGTTTTCCTGAAGGGAAAAAGAAACTCAAGAAAAACAAACTCTTTCACAGTCACAACAATGAAACAATCTTGCTTCTCCTGCTCTCAATTTTTTTATTGGTCTCCAGAGGTTCTGTGTTTCTAAAGATTAGCCTTCTCTTGGGAAATTTGGAAGGGGGAATAAAAGCAAATATTAGTTCCCCTCTCATGAAGTCATTCTTTTGAGCAGGTTTCCTCTGGAATTCTACACAGTACAGATTGTGGGACTGCTCTGCAGGCCTTCTCAACTCAAGTGGGTAAAAGAGGCTTAGAAATTATCTTTAAATTCCAGCAAGACAAACAGGAATGGCTTCAAGTTGAGTTTCCTCCTGAAGCACGGTGAACAGCTCCTTCTGCCTGGCCTGAAACTAAGGAGGAAGAAAGCCCCTGGCTACCACTAAGAGGTCCAATTCTTAGGTAGGAGAACCGACAGCTGTGCTGGCAGGATAAATCCTGATTTTTTAAAAATCCCTGATTAGTCATTGTGTGCAAGAGATGTTTTGAGCTAAAACAATATACAAGAAGTCCTCTAGAGAAAATATACAAACTCATTTTTTGGAACCACTTAACACAAGCCTTCATCAACGAAAGGTACATTTGGAACAACATAACATGCTTCTTAAAAGAATGGCCGGTATGAATTGATGTCATCACAATGGAGATGAATGTGTACATTTTATTAGTCTCCCAGGCCACACACAGGTAAATGGCAAGGCATTGTTACTCAACTATTTAATATTATTTTTACATAAATCAAGGTGACACCTAATGAAGACCGACTCTTTAAATCAATCCACCTTTTCCTCTTTGGAACATAAAGTTGGGTTGTTGCCAAGGGCCCTGGGAAACAGAGGGCTACAAGTGGCATTTAAATAAGGAATGGGCCATTTTACAACAGGATGCAGGGCTCACTCGAGACCACTTGCCAATGCTACCAAGTAAGTCCTTGGAGGGTTTCGAGTTAACAATGACAGTGACATACTGCTAATGTTGTTAATACGTGACTCATGCTCTCATATGGTAAGACAGAGGTGCAAAATGGGGCGAGTATATTAGTTTCCTTGGGCTGCCATACAAGGTGCCCCAGACCATGTGGCTGAAAATTTATTTCCCTACAGTAGCTCTGGAGACGAGAAGCCTGAGATCAACGTGCAGGCAGGGGTGACTCCTGCTGAGGGCTTGCTGCTTGGTTCATAAGTGGCTACCTTCTGCCTGCAACTTCCCTCTGTGTATACTTCTGACCTAATTTCTTCTTATAAGGACACCAGATGTAGTATTAAGACTCACCCATATGCCTCATTTTAAATGAATTACCTGTTAAAGACTTTACCTCCAAATATAGCCACATTCTGCAGCACTGGAACTTTAGGACCTTAAAATATGAATTGGGGAGAGGAAGAACTTGGAGAAACATGGAAAAATGTTGGGATCTGTTTAAAAGAAAATGCAAGTGTCCCCCCACCTCCAATGACTCAACTGGAGTGGCATCTCCACCAGGCCAGTACAACAGAGTCCCTGTCTTTGCACAGTGCAGCCAGTATGGCCAGACACTTGGACACAGACCTGAGGGGTGGAGTCCACCTCCAAGATCAACCCCCAGTCCTGTGAAGGCCCTTACAGGGGGCTTGGGAGGATAAACTGGTCAAGGGGGCCATGCCATGCATGGGTTTACATCTCTTCATGGCATTTCCTACAGAGACAGAGCAGGTAGCCTGAGGAGGGAGGCAAGCAATGAGCTGGGAAGCCAGCCGGCTGAGCTTCGTTCTCTGCAGCTCCACAGCTCTTCACCATGGGGCCTGGCTCCTCCATCTCCAAAGTACCAACGCAGACATCCTAGGTGACCTTGAGTGGATTAACTAACTACACTGGCATCTTTGGGGAAAGCCCAGGAGGGTGAGTGCCTGGTACATAAAACCCGCAAACTAGCATCACCTGCTTTCTTCCTAGCCCCTCAGCCTTAGATTTGCATCCAAGTCTTTGGAGATGAAGGAAGATGCTTATGTGTGGGTATGGAAATTACAGAGAGAGCCAGACCTCCCTGATTACACTGTATGGTATTAGAAACAGGGGGTGTTCTGGACTAAACAGAATTCAGATCTCAACTCCAAATAGCAGCAACTGAAAAGGGGCTTAATTCAGTTCCAAATTTTCAGAGTGCATGTACTTACATAGTGCTGAACTCTATATAGACTATATTTTTTCAATACACACCTATGATAAAGTATAACTTATAAATTAAATTAAGCACAGTAAGAGATTAAGAACAATCACTGATAATAAAACAGCAATTATAAAAATATACTGTAATAAAATATGAATGCCATCTTTCTCAAAATATCTTATTGGAATATCCTCAGCCTTCTTCTTGTGAGGATGCAGGATGATGCATTACCTCTGGATGAGCTGAAGTGAGGTGAATGATGTAGGCATTGGTGACACGGCGTTGGGCTACTACAGCCGGGATTCCTGACCTTGGTCTTCTTGGGATAGTGGCCAGTCTTCCTCCAGTCCCTTTCCCTTACCTACTTTCTAATTCCTAACTCTTGACACATGCTCACTTGGTACCATTATCTGGCAGTTATTTCCTTTTCCCTTTTCCTTTCCTTTTTCCTTTCTTTCACCTTACCTTACCTTTTTAGGAGGCTCTTAGGGTCTCTTTGCCATGGGCCAGGAAGAAGGCCCGTGTCCTCTGCTTGGGACACTTCTAGAGCATGACTTGACACAAGCACTGCAATCCTGTGACAATCCATCTGATCACTGAGACAGCCACTAAGTGACAAACAGGCAAGCACCATACACAGCATGGCTACTCTGCACAAAGGGATATTCACTTCCTATGTGAAACAATGAAGAATGGAGCAAAATTTTCTCTTGCCATTCAGATCAGCCCGCAATTTAAAACTTTTCAAGTGTTTATTTCTGGAATTTTCCATGTGAAACCTTTGAACTGAGGTTGATGTTAGATGACTGAAACTACTGAAAGCAAAACTATGGATAAAGGGAGATGATTGTGTGTACTTGAATAATTACAACTCAATGTTTTTGGAAAGTCACTCTTCCTCCAAATAGATTTATGACAGAGTCACAAAATGTCCCCACTGTGCTGGACCTGTGATCAGTACCATGGTACACATCTCCCTCTCCGTGGACCAGGGACTGGCCACAGTGACACTATCATGTGTCACCTATCCCAGACATCACTTCTGGTGTCATTTGGTGCCATCAAAGAGGGGTCAATCTTGGAAGTTATCAGTTGGTTGACCATACACCTACTAACAATATGTAGCTTCCCCATACTTTCCACATCTTGGTGCTTGGTAGAAGAAAAAGAACCTATTCATTTGCTATCTGTCACCATATTATCATCTAGAGAAGAAAAATGGGAAGAGATTCTTGTCACAACAGATATAAAAAGCATAATCTGCCCATTTGGATCTGAATCTGGACCTTCTTATGTGAGCTAACCTCAAGGGGACACCTCAAGGTCACATTGTAGAGAGCTGCCACCCTATGCACCTGAGGTCACTTCTGTGAGATTCCTGTCAAAACCTGAGGCAAGGGCTGGGGATTTAGCTCAGTGGTTCCGCCACCTGCCTCGCAAGCACAAGGTCCAGAGTTCAACCCTCAGTACCAAAGGGAAGAAAAACCAAAAACAAAACCTGAGGCAGTTTATAAAGTGGGTGTCAAGGGTCAGAGGAGGCCTCTGGGCACACGAGCCCTTTGGGGTGGAGGCGCTCCTACAGGGGAGTGCCTTTGCTTGTTCCACCAGAGAACCTGTGCTTGTTTTTCCTACAGTACATTTGCCAGGAAAGATTTTATTTAAAAAAGAGTGTTACTACCAAAACCAAAACAAACGGAAAGCCACTGTTTTACTGCATTTCTCCCTCTTGTTTCATGAGAATGAATGGAAAACCGCAAAATGTAAGCACTGACACTACTGATAGTCATAGCTCCCAAAATCTTCCACACACCAGCCTCTACTGACCATGTAGCCCATATGATGCCAAATCAGAACCGAGATGTGTTAAGGACCAAAAAAGGGGGCACAGGGTGCTCCACCAGTGACAGGTAGGGGAACAGGGAGGAAACAGCCTGGAGAGGCACTTCAAAGGCCAAGTCCCAAGGCTCTTCTGTTACACACAGAGCATCCCACAGGGCTACTGCCCACTGCACGCAGAACCAGCTACTGAACACTATCTACCTGGGCCCCGCCCCTGCCCCACGGAGGTGACAGAGCCGTGACAGCTGCCTCGGAATGTGTGTGGAGGGGAGGGAGGTAGTTGTGGGGAGGAATGACTCAAGAGAAAACTACACCAGCTCTGGCTGCTGATTTGTAAGGAGAGCATTACTCTGTTTATTTGCCTTTCCTTTTACTTTATTTTTTAATTTTTATTTTTTTGTAGTGCTGAGGATTCAACCCAGGGCTTTCCACATGCTAGGCAAATACCCTGACACTCTTAGCCCATAATGGTTTATTGTTTTGCTTTGTTTTGTTTTAGATAGAGGTTTTACTATGTTGCCCAGGCTGGCCCTGAACTCCTGGACTCAAGCAATCTTCCTGCCTCAGCTTCCCAGGTAGATGGGATAACAGGCAGTTATGCCCAGTTTGTCTTTTCGTTCGTTTTTTTTTTTATGTTGGGGATGAAACGCAGGACCTTGTGCTTTCAAGCCAGGCAGCAGCGCCACTGAGCTAAATCCCAGCCCACCTTTTGTTCTATTTTTAAAAACACGATTAACATTGACACAAGATGGAGTTTCCAGGTTGTTTGCACAATAATGGGAATGTACCTAACACTATTGAACTGCACATTTAAAAATGGTGAAGCTCTTTTGCCTTGTGTTTATTTTACCACAATTAAAAACTTAAAATTATTTTTTATTTTACCTCAATAAACAATTAAAATGCTTAAGATCCAAACAGAGCTCTGGAAAATCATTCATTTCCTGCATTCTAACCCATTCTCACTTGCTTCAGCTCCCACAATTCACTGGCCCTCTGTGGAATGTGTAAAGTAGTCACAGAGCCACACTGGGAGGTTCTGGGCACCAAAGGGACAATGTATGGGACAGGGTGAAGAGGGCAGAGCAGCTGTGTGAACTCTGAGCACAACAACAAGCAGGGACAAAATTCAGCAAGACCTACTGAGGCCTTGCAGCCAGCGAGCCCCTCCCCGCAAGGTGTCAGACTTCAATTGAATCCCACATCTTGGGAGAAAAGGAGCCATGTAACTCAGCCAGATCATCAAAATCAAGGATAGAAAAGCCAATTTTAGGGGAGAGAATTGAAGTAGAAACTTCAATCACTTCCTGCCCAAGACATTGAAGTCTCTGGAATCTAAGCCACTGAGATTTAAGGAGATGACCCTGGTTCTGGGGTATGTCACTATGCCCTGGAATGTACCACATCACTGTCCCCAAAGCTGGACACTTCACTGTTCCCAGGAGTGGGTCATGGCACACTGTCCCCAGGATCTGCCCATGTCACTGTCCCCAGGAGCTCTCTCCTGGACCACTAGGGATTAGTTTGGGCAGGGCCGGCCTGGCCTCCCTGGAAGCCTCCCTGTGCTGCCTGTGGCCTGTGCAGAACTGCCTGCTGCTCAGCCTTGCACATGCATCACCATGGAGACAGCCCCCATTCAAACTGCCCCAAGACCCAGCCACCTCAGCTCGTGTCATCCACCTAATCCCATTCTGCCTTCCTCAGAGGGCTTCCACCTTGCCACCCCAGCCAGAACTCAGTCCCTTTCCTACTATTATCCACTTGAGTCTTTCGCTTCTGTCCCACCTGCAAGGGGTCACCTCCACAGCACCAGACAGAAGCAATTCTTTGCTGAAGGCTACATGAAGAACTGGAGCTGAGGTAGGGATCAGACACCTTTGCTGTTACTGGGCAAATCCACGGTGAAAGTCAGCCTGAGCTCACCCCAGCACCAGGCCCTCCCCAAGGCACCAGCCTGTAAGTCTGGGGCAGCAGCTCTTCAGGAACTGCTACACATGAAAATGGCACTGCTGTCTGCACACAGCACATCCAGTTCTCTGTTGAGGAGACCCCACCTTTCCCAGCTGGGGGCAGGGGAGAGGGAGATGAGAACAGATCGGCAAGGGGCATGACTCAGAACAGAAACCCTGTCTTCTAAACAGGGGAAAGGCACTGTAAACATCACTGACGCAGAGCCCAGCCCTCCCCTCAGAAACCTTCCCCCAGCGCTGCTGGGCAGTGGGCTGCATGCCCGGCCTTCGGGAAGCACCTGGCCTGATATCACTCGACTGTCATCGAGTGGAGGACATGGTGCATCCTGTGTTCAGACCTCCAAAAGCAACACAGCAGGCTCCGGGAGAGGCTGGGAGCTGGACACAGCCCTGTGCACTTCTGAAAACACAGGTCCTCTGCTTGCTGACCCTAGTAGACAGCTGCCACTCAGGGAGATGACTCGGATCCACTGAACCCGTGCCCACCAACCTCGTCCTCACTGTGGGGGCCACTGACATAGAGGGCAGTGGTGGCCACAGCTCTTCCACGGTGACAGCAGTCCGGAGATAGGATGGGAAGGGGCAAGAAAGAGGTTTCCAGAGCTCTTAAAGTGTTTTATTTCTTCATGGGATGTGAGATCCATGAAGGATGTGTTTCATCTGAGAAAATCTCTCATGGGGAACAAGATCTGTCCATTTCATTGTATGAAAATTATACCTTATTTAAAACAGTACAAAACAGAATAAAACCATCTCTCAAACATTAGCATAGCTACTATCAACAAAACAAAAATGACAAGCATCATTGGGGATGTGGAGAAATTGGAACCCTGTGCAGAGTTGGTAGGAGTACACAATGGTGCATCCTTGTGGAAAATAGTTTGGCATTTCCTCAAAATATGAACCAATTGCCATACAACGCAGCAGCCTCACTCTGAGTTCTATCCAAGAGAGTCAAAACCAGGGATGTGAAGAGATATTTGTGTACCTATATTTATATCAGTATTATTCACAATGGCCAAAAAGTGGATTGAAAAGGAATACATTTCTGACATGCTACAACATGGATGAAACTCAGGCATGACGACAGGTGAAATAAGACATACACACATCCCAAAAGTACTATTTGAATCCACTTTTAGACAGTACCTAGAGTTGTCACGTTTACAGATTAGTACAGGAAATAGAATGGTGGTTGCCAGGGGTTGGGGTGAGGGCAGACAGGGAGTCATTGTTTATTGGGTACAGAGTTTTGGTTTTGCAAACTAAGAGTTCTTAAGATGGATGACAGTGATAGTTGTATAGCAATGTGAATGTTCTTAATGCCACTCAACTGCAGGCTTAAAAATGGTCAAGATGGTAAATTTTGTGTTCTGTATGTTTCACTACACTCAAATAAAAATCTAATTGTTTTTACAATACCACCCCCACCCAGGACATTCTCATCCTGACCTCTTACTTGACCACTGCCCTTACCCTTACCATCAAAAAGACCCCTGAGTTCCCCATGGGCAGCCCTTGGCCTGCTTGTTGACCAGCTGGCTTGGGGCATCTCTGCTGCTCATGTCATCTTGAGGGGTCACTTCCCAGAGCAATTATAGAACTGTCACACTGGGGAACAGCAGTGCTGTGCAGTACCAGAATGTAACTGTCACATATCTGACCACCCATGCACATCAGCCCAAGGACAGATCATTGGTGGGTGGCTCTTTTGAAGCTGCTGTGGCAGCTCAAGACATTTTCTCCCCAGGCACCAGGAAGAGTGTCATGAAAGCACCAGAAAGAGGTCCAACTGCCCACCAGGCAACAGCGCCACACCCAGTGACCATATAGTCATCCCTAAGCAGCTTCCAGCCAGGTCAGCTGTAGAAACAGAATATTCTAGAGGAACCTGACCACAGCTCTTTCTCGAAATCCCTCAGGTCTGTCCCTCCCAGCATCCACCTCTCCCATTCTGTGTAATGCCAAAATTTTGAGCGACTATGAAATGCCACCCCCTACTCAAGTATCTGTCATCAGAGGAAGGCAGGAGTCTCTGTGCCTGGGCTCAGCAAACTCTACTGGGAAGAGCCAGGCAGTACACATTTTCAGCTCTTCAGGCTATAGCATCTTGGTCACAACAATTCAACCACCCTTATAGAAACAGCAGCCCTACACAATACAAAATGCACCACGTTACTGTTCCAATAAAGCTTTATTTATGGGCACTGAAATTGGAATTTTATATCCTTTTCATATATCATGAGATCTTTTTGCTTTTATTTTTTCATTTAACAATTCAATAGTGGTTTTGAGGTCCTGAGCCATTGGGTCAGGCAGTGGTGGGATTTGGTCCCAATTTTGTGCCCACTCCAAGATGAATCCTCTCAGCACCCCACTCCCCAGGGATCATCCCTGAGGAAAATGTAAACCATGATGGCATGGGCTACAGATGAAACAGAGTACATAAACAGAGGGGCCTTGGGGAGGCCACAGTGTACATCCCCAGCTGGACACACACCTGACACTGACACTGGCACTGGTTCTCTGAAGCAGAGCTCAAGCCTCTGAACCTTCCATAGAACCCTTTTTTGCCCTGAAGCTAAAGCCTCTCACAGGGTTAAAGCTTTGGGGGGGGGGGGCGGTACCGGGGATCAAACTCGGGTCCTTGCACTTGTGCAACAGGCCACGAAACCACTGAGCTAAACCTCCAGCCCAATGGTTAAACTCTTGAAACATAGAAGATCCAATTCACTAGGAAATTAACCCAGAAGTAGCATGAGGCAGCTACTCTGCTCCAGGTGGATAGGCCTCGCCCAGGCAGTCTCTGGGCTTTGGTGTACAAGCGCAAGAGCAGGCTGAATCCCAGCTCTGACAACAAGGATGAAGAAGGCTGACAGATGCCTTGCTTGACAAGGGTGGAGCAGTTTAAATCCAGAGCCCCAGAGCCTCATGCTAAAGTTTTCCCAGAACAGTGGCCCCTAGGGTACATTTTCTTAGTACAGAGCTGGCTTCTGGGAAGCCAGGCCCTTTCCAGCCCATAGCTCCACCCCACCCCCTGCCTCTCTGACCATCTGTGCTCACCTGTGACAGGTGCTGCCAGGCTCCAGGTCCTTGCATGGCTAAATGTAGCAGAATCTCCACTCTGATCTCACAGCTGAGCATCAGGATCTAGAAACACATCATTTGAGTTGCCTTCTCTCTTCGTGTTTTCTTGTCCTCAAAATGGAAATCAAATATCTATGTACCTCATGGGCCCTTTCGGGGATTGGGACCACACAGGATGAAATAAAGCCCGAGCCTAGAGCCCAGCCTCAGAAGACCCCTTCCTCACCTCTACCCAAGGTAGAGGCTCCAAACCAAGGGAATGGGTTAAGTTAAACCAGCTTCCTGCTGCATCCACCCAGTAAGTATGAGATAAAAGACAATGAACTGGCCACAATTGCATGCAATGGATTTTGGGGACAGCACCTGGGACACCGGAAGGAGCTGAATCAACATTAGCTATGACCACTCTGCAAATGACTGACAGGTTGCTTTTCTTTGGAATGGGAACAGCTGTCCTCAGAGTAGGGTCCATTCAGGTTTTGGTGGTGGGTGACCAGAGAATCACTGCCCAGCCCACACAAGGAGAAGCAAGTAAGCCTTGCAGCACGAGGCCACCTGGGTCACCCCCAGATCTCAGGCATGCCTGCAGAGACGGCGACTAAGGAAGCTCTGGCTGAACTGAAACACAGCCTGTGGGCAGACTTCTGAGAAAACCATGGGGAAGGGGGGTTAGTGTGTAATGGTGCAGAGCTTCAGCTGGGGAAGATGGAAAAGTTCTGGCATGGGTAGTGGTGATGGGTGCACAGCAATTAGAATTATTTAATGCCAGTGAATGACCCAATTGAAAATGGTCAAGGAGCAGAGTGCAGCTTATTGGTAGAGCAATTACCTAGCATTCATGAAGCCCTGGGATCCATTCTCCACACTAAACAGACACACACACACACACACACACACACACACAGAGTTTAAGTAGTAAATGTTATATATATATATGTGTGTGTGTGTGTGTATATATATACACACACACACACACACACACACACACACACATATATATTACCACAATTTTATTAAAAGAAGAAAAGATCACTGTGGGGAATAAAATAAATGTTTGGGATCACTCCCAAGGTCACATTTCATTTTTTGCTTCCTAAGCCAGGAAACATGTAGCTTTGCTTTTGATTTATTTTGTTGCCATCTTATCAGCACTTCCAAAGAAGTGAAAACAGGGAATTGGAACTCTCACAGTAACTGGTCAAAGATGGGCAAAAGATTAGTGCCCTTGCACTTCCCACAGCCTCCTGACACACTTCCTGTCAGCAAAGACATGAGCTGCCCATGCCGCTGAGGGACAGTGGACACAGTGCCCCCCTCCCACCCTGACCACACACGAGGACACAGCCAGCCCTGCTTGGGCCAATGATGTGATCACAAGGTGCATGGAAGTTGCAGACTTCACCCTGGGTGCTCATGGAGTCTCTTCATCTCATGTCAGGTCAGTCCAGCCAGGCCCTGGAGTCCCCACAAGCTGTGCTCCTAAGAGGTTAGCTCCACACATGCTGGCTGAGCCCGTACTTCCAGGTCCTGTGGGTGGGACTCCCCAGGCTGTGAGGCTGCCCTGTTGGACCCCTCCCTGGTCCACCTCCAGCCCAGGGGTGTCACGTATGTGTCCTACACCCCAGGCCCTGGCTGGCCCTGGCCTGAACTGGGCCTCCCTGTGTACCTTAGGTGCTGACTAGAGTCCAGCCTTCCTTCATCCCTATCCTCAAGCTCTCATATGGGCCTTTCCCAGCTGAGGTGGCTCCTACATGTCCTTCAAATCCCAGTGTCTAAGAAGGAGAGAGCTCCACAGAGGCCACATGTGTGCAAACCTTTCTCTTTTCCCATGTGCCAGCGTCAGTCACACTATGGGAACCAGCAACAGACCACACAGATGGCAGAACTGGACCTCATGGCAGGGGGGACACAGGGCTGAGCAGCCCACAGAGACTCGGGGAACTGTTTCTAAAACAAATGATTTTGCACCAGGAATCCAGGGACCTTACCACTTTGGTGGACTCATCCAGCCCTCGGAATACCCGATTCCAAAGCCCCTCTGCCACCCACAGATCTGGGAATACTGGGGAAAGGATGGCAGAAAGTAGCTGTTGATCTGGGTGAGTTTCCTAAACCTGATTTATCTGCAAGGAAAACAAACACTAAGTCAGCATTTTGGTTTTATTTTAGTATTTTTTTTCTTCCCACTGCCATTTATGAGAAGATTTTTTAAAAAAGGTAAATGTTGGGACAGGGATTCAGCTGCCGCCTGCCTCACAAGCGCAAGGTCCTGAGTTCGATCCCTGGTACCAAAAAAAATGGTGAATGTTTAAATATCTTTTAAAAATTTTTTTTCTGTAAAAGACATATTGCCATTAATCCCCATCAAAATACTCTCTCTTGTTTTGTACACATGTACCTTGTCCTCCTTGTTACTTTCTGAAGCAGTCTGAAGTCCTCTTCTGTGAGTGTCTTTAGTTAAGCGGTCATGGCTGCCTCAATGTCCTGAACTGATTCTAAGTGTTTACCTTTCATGGTCATTTAGACTTTGGGGAATAGCCAGAAACTGCGTGACCCCAGATCCAGTGAATAAGGTAGATGAAAACACATCATAAAGTTTTTACAAGCGTGCTTTTCCACTAGCAGGCTCTTGGCAGCAGCATTCACATTTTTTATCATATCTTGTAAACATGAAAGGGGACAAACGTATACTAACAAAAAAAAGAAAGAGGGCCAGGGATTTAGCTCAGTGGTTCCACCACCTGCCTCGCAAGCGCAAGATTCTGAGTTTGATCCCAGGTACTCCCCCCCCCAAAAGAAAGAAAGAAAATGGCAAGAATAATGAGATAAATGTGTGTGTGCGCAAGGGGGAGTATTGTAAGGGGGGATTAAGGCAATGTGCCTTTTACTGTGATACATTTTTAAAATTTTACTCAAAAGAGTTAAAGTCATCATAATACAGGGATACATACATACCCATGTCTATAGGAGCACAATTTATCTAGATCTTAGAAACAGCATAAATGTCTATCAACAGATGAATGGGTAAAGAAAATATGGTATTTATACACAGTGGAGCTCTACTCTGCCATAAAGAAGGATAAACTAAAAGCATTCATATGCAAATGAATGCCACTTGATAATATAATGTGAGGCAGGCTGTGGCACCACTGAGCTAAATCCCTGGCCTGCTTGGTAATATAATGTTAAGTGAAATAAGTCAGACACACAAGCTTAAATATCACATGGTTTCTCTTATATGAGAAACTCAATATATATACAGAGAGAGAGAGAGAGAGAAAGCAGGGAAGAAAGGGAAAGACAGAGAAATAGAAGACAGATAAATAGAAAGTAGGGAAAAGTTCAAATAATTTCCCAAATTATCTATTCTGTTATTTCAAAGATATTTTGAGATACATGCTAATCTGCTTCATTTATACTATTAGTTTCTCTTTGTTCATTGAAAAGGTAGTTTGGTCCTTTTGCTTGTTTCTTCTTTGTAAGAGAGAGTATTTTTTGTCTATGACCTGTACTCTAACATTTTGGCCATTCTTTTAAGATCATGATATACAGTGTATTAACTAATGTTATTCTCTAATTATTTTGTTATAAAATGTTGTTTTATTTTTCATAGAAATAAGGATTCTTTTATATTTTCTTTATAAAATCTACTTTTATTACATTAAAATAAAAAATAAATTCATCCTTACAGCTCAGTAGCCTTCCCAAAATTCTTTTAAAAAGTTAAACCTTCACCATATATATCAGTCACACCCCATATAATAACCTGGGAGTTTAGACCAAGGAAGAGAGAGAGACCTCTTCCAACTACTACGTGGCATTTGTGATAAACATTTCGGAGAACAAGTTCAGATACAATGCTACAGAAAACAGAAAAAATAAACTCTAAGGCTTTACATAAATATGTATTCTATAAATATCTAAGTTTAATCTACTAACAAACACAAGACAATTAAAAGTGCTCTGCTGTTACTCCCACAGAGAATGATATCTAAATGTTATTCCACTTGCGTCTATACAATACAAAACTTTGAACTGTTTATAATATAATACAACTGAAACACAATCACTCAAGAACATAGTTATTTTACCCTTTGAAGCTGTCCACAGTCAAGTATTACACAGACAGGAAGTAGAAATATATGCTTTGATTTGTTTAAACTAAATTAAATATAATTGGCAATCTATTTCCTCTTATCAGGGGAAGTTACAAAAGGTACAGGAGACCAAAAATATCAAGTGAGTTGGAAACAATGAAATTGGATCCATCTCTCTCTCTTCGTCTTTTTTTTTTTTTTCAGGATTAGGGTTTAAACCCAGACCTTACATCCCCAGCCCTTTTTTTTGTTTTTCATTTTGAGACAGAGTCTTGCTAAATTGCTGAGTTGCCCACGCTCAGCTCGAACTTGTGACCCTCCTGCCTCAAGCTCATTGTAAGCAAAAAAGAAAACAAATACCGGCCTTTCTCATATATTTGAAGGCCTTGCGTGCATTCATCTGGAAGTGGTTAATACTATTCAGAATAACTTGGAAAGAGCTGTACTTCTTTTAGTTCAAAGAGGAAGTTGTTCAAATTAATGTGCCTCAATGCTTTAGCACGAAGCTTTTTTTTTTTTCCAAACTCAGATCTGTACTTAGTCTTGTCCAGCCACTTCCTTCCCCACTACTAGACAACTTGGCCATTTCAAAACCTGTCCATGGAAAGTGGTGGAAATTGATGCTAGAGGCAGCCCCCAAAGGGTGCAGGAAGCAGTGACACAGCACTGGAAGCCCATCTTGGCGGGCCACTCTGCAGGGCACACTGAGTGGCATTTGTTGCTGAGCAGCAGAGGCTGCAGAAACAAGGGAGAATGACCTGAGACTTAGGTACATCAGCCCTCCTGAAATCTACCTCCCAGAGGAAGACCAGTCCAGCACATGCCAGGTTCAGGTATCCCAGAAGGGTGGGGCCTGCACCTGGCCTCCAATCCACCTGACCAGGTGTGCAGCCTGAGTACTCTTGGCCTCTCTGTCTACCTTGCAGGCTATCAAAAGAAGCAGGCACAACGTAGAAACTTTCCAAGGCCCTCTGGAGTCTTTTCCTGGGATCTCTAGCACTGTATCACCATCTGAAGCCCACAGGCCTGAGGCTGGGTTCAACAGCTCAGAAAGGTGGGGAAGGCAGGGTCTGGCCTCAGTTCTCCCATATGTAAAATGAGGGTGATAGTTTCCACTTCCGAGAGTCGCATGGGTAAAGCAGTGTGATGTTTGTGAAGCATGTAGGGCAGCATTTGCTACTTCAAAAGCATCCCACATAGTTGTGTTTCTTTAAAAGGTTAGATGTGTGTGTTTTGCCATGTCACAATTCTCGCAAATCTAAGCAAACTAATATTTTAATAATGATTAATGTGACTATGCTTTGAACTTTCTATTATAACAAGCTACAACTGAGCCATGTGGCTTGCTGATAGTCACCTTGACACCTGGCTGGCTGTTGGCCCTATGACAACTGTGCATAGATAAGCAAATGAGGTATCTGGTATCTGGGATCTTTTCCTCCAAAACAGACATCTGGGAGCTGAGATAATACACCTCCTGGGACCATAAATACCAGTCCCTCCAAGTCACCATTTGAGACACATCTCACTGTGTCATTTTTCATTTTGAAAAGGCATCAGCCACCAGCTGCCCTGCCTGAGTGAAAAGTCTTTCTGCCTTCATCACTGGCAGTGCAATGGAATTCCAGGCCCGTATGAGTGCCACCTTGAAAAGACTGGTATCTCAGACCATTTGGAACATTTTTTCCATGGATGCAGTGTTTGATTCATGACCAGCACTTTGTAAACTATTTTTGACTTTATTTTTATATATTCCTTTTGCTTATTTTTGCTGATTCTGCTTTTGTGTACCGTGCAATAAACTGACTTATCAGAAACTATCTCTGGATTATCATTAGATTAAAGGATAAAAAGGCCTACACAACTTGGAAGTAACATAACCCTTGAGGTTAAATTGCCACCAGGTATTGGGGAACTGGGCCACTCTGGCTGGTCCAGTATGACAAAAATCCACTAATAAGAAAAACTGTTTGGCTGCTGCCATGATCCTTACTTCTCTCTATGAGGGACAGAGGGTGTCACCAGGCTGATGTGCAGCTCACATTTCTCCTCACCTCTTTACTTCCACACAATCCACTGACCCCATTTCCAGCCTGGCTGGACCTGAGCTTAGGAGCATCACTTGACACATGGGCCAGCCACTGCTACATGTATGGCCACCAGCGAGCAAACGCTTGGGTCCTATCTAGGTCCCTCCTTCCTCCTGTCTTGCTCCTCTTCCAGAGTTAGAATGCATCCTCGCTGACTTTCTTCTCCATCTTCCCATTTCTCTGAAAAAGGCCACAACTTTCATGACTTTCATTTCTTCTAAGTCAATAACCCCCAAAATCTGCTCTCTGGAGCCAAGAAACTCTCCCTGAATTTCAGACCCTCTATTCTACCACCAGCCCTTTAGATATCTCAAAAGAGCTTTTCTCTTTTTTTTTTTGGTACCAGGGATTGAACTCAGGTCCTTGCACTTGCAAGGCAGGTGGTGGAACCACTGAGCTAAATCCCCGGCCCTCTCAAAAGAACTTTTAACTCAAAACAATCCATTCCCCACTAAGCTAATTTTACACATTGTCCAAAATCAATTAATCACACTTACGTGGACTCTCTATTCAGTCCATTGATCTATGTGTCTATCCCCAGTACCACCTGGATGGGATGGCTGAACCATCTAGATAACTGTCTGAACAACTGTAGCTTTATCTTGAAATCAGAAAGTGTGTGTCCTTCAACCGCATTCTTCTCCAAAGTTTTTTGATCTGTGCTAGTTCCTTTCCTTTCCCTCTGAATTTTAGAATTAGCTTATCAATATCTATAATAAAACTAGCTGGGATTCTGACTGGGGCTAAGTTTAATGTCTAGATCAATTTGGGGAGGACAGACATCTTAACAATATTGACTATTCAAATCCCTGAACTCAATAGATTTGTTATAGCTTGGATCCTGAGTATCTCTGAAAGTCCACATGGTAAAGGCTGGGTCCCCAGTGTGGCACTATTGGGAGGTGAAGGACCCTTTAGGAAGTAGGACCTAGTGGGGGAGGTTCTTTATATCATTAGGGGTGTGACTTTGCAAAGGATTGTGGGACTCCGCCAGGAGATGAGCAGTTTTGTTTTTTGGTATTGGGAATCAAACTCAGGTCCTTGCGTTTGCACAGCAGGCAGTGAAACCACTGAGCTAAATCCCCAGCCCAAGATGAGCAGTTTTGATCCACCACAACTCTCTGCCATCATGTGGTGTCCATCACATGCCTAATCTCAATGTCCCTTCCAAGCATCATGAACTCATAGGTGGGGCTATAAACTGACAAGTTTATAGCTGGGTATGATGTTGGGAAGTAAATCAGCCTGATGGGAAGAGGTGGCCATCGTGGGGTTGGCCTGAAAGAGTATGTATCTCTCCTCCTTCTTTGATCCCTCTCTGCTTTCTGCCTGCCATTCCATGAGCTTTTTCTCCTCTCCATGCCATCCTACCTTGAAACAAATCAACTAGGGACTGAAACCTCTACAGACTGTGAGCCAAAATAAAGCTTTCCTCCTTTATCTTGTGAGTGTTGAGTATTTTGCCCCAGCAATGAGAGAGTAACTAAGACATTGGGCATGATGGTGCACACTAGCAATCCTGGACTCAGGAGGCTGAGGCAAGAAGATTATGAGTTTAAGGCCAACCTGGGCTACATAATGGGTTCAAGGGCAGCCTAGATTACATAGTGAGACTGTTTAAACCCCTCCTCTATAAAAAAAAAGCAATGGGGCTAGCTGATGATCATAGATGGGAGCCCCCAAAACTGTGAGCCAAAATAAACCTTTTCTCTTTAAAGATTATTATCTCAGGTATTTGTTATAGTAACAGAAAGCTAACACGAGATCTCTCTACTTATTTAGGAATTCTTCCATTTCTTTAATTAGAGTTTCACAGTTTTTAGCATATAGCTCTCACATATATTTTGTAGGATTTATGCCTAAATAGTTCACTTTGGGAGTACTATTGTAAATCGATATGCTTCTGTTTGGTTTTTTTGTTGTTGTTTTTTTGTGGTACTGGGGATTGGACTCAGGACCTTGCGCTTGCCAGGCAGGCATGGTGCCACTGAGCTACATCTCCAGCCTGAAATGTTTCTGGTTTTAATTTCCAATGATTCCTTTGCTAGTAGACAGCTAAATTTACTTGGGAGTTTTAGTAGCTTTTGTGCAGATTTCACTGGATTTTCTAAATAACATATAATATCATCTACAAATAAAGGTAGTTTTATTTCTTCTTCTTCTTCAATCTGTGTGCCTTTTAATTTTCTTTCTTGCCTTGTGCACTGCTGGGATCTCCAGTACAATGGTGAATAGGAGTGGTGAAGTTGGACATCCGCCCCTTGTTATGTTCTCAGAAGAAAGGCACTCAGTCTTTCCCTACTGAGCATGCGGCTAGGGGTAGGCACTTTGTAGATCCTTTTATCAAGTTACAGAAATAGATATTTACAAAGCTGAGAAGAATGACCCCAAATTGTCCATATATGATAATCCCAACAATGTAAAACATGCATCCACAGGAGAGAAAACTAGAAGAAAGTCTGTAGAAATGAAAGCAACTGTCCAAGGCTGATGGGAAAATGATGACATACTTTTCTTGTTTACCCAAAGTGGCCATAATAAATCTTTAATAATTAAAACAAGTTTTAGAGAGACTGCCTCATGCCAGCAGTCAGTACTATTCAAACTTAACAATCGTAATATGAGAGGAAGTGACCCCCTAGGTCCCACATGGATGAGAGCCAAGTCCTTCTTGGCAGACTTTCTGTGGACCTGCCAGATTGGAGACAGCAGGGCCCGCATACTCTGTGGCCTCTGAAGAAGCTGGAAAGGATAGCAAATCCAATCAGAAGGGAGAGCTACAGAATTACCCTCACTGTACAGTATGTACATTTTATTGTTTAAATTTTTGGGGGGGTGCTGGGGATCTAACCCAGTATCTTGAATGTGCTAAGCATGTGCTCTACCACTGAGCAACACCCCAGCCCATGCATGTTTTAAAATGAAAACCCATGCTACCATGGACATGGAACTTTACAATGTGAGGGCTCTCTCCATCATGGGAAGAAATCAGAGAGCTTCTCTTTGGACAAGTTGGTAGGAATAGCAATGATCCTGAGGATGGAGGCACCAGGCAGTGTATCAGGGTCACTTGGGGCCAGGCTTTGTACACTGGCATCTTGAAAGAGTATACATCCAACTACCACAGTCATCAAATGACTTACAAACAGTGATGAGGACAACCAGGTGTATGAACCCAGGTGGATTGCAGCCAGGGACACCTGTGGCTTGTTTTAGGCTTGCCTGATTCCACCAGAACCTTCACTCAGGCCCTACTGATTAGCTCTGAAAGCAGGTGTGAAAGAAGGGCCTAGAGTGAAAGAAGGGAGTCACTCCAAGTCCTGGTAATGCCTTCATGGGAAATGTGAGTTGGAGGAATCCCACAACCTCTGTGAGCCTCACTTTCCTGTTCCCTAAGATAAAAGGACTGGATTGTGGGATACGACATCTAAGGTTAGCTGCTCCTCCACAGTATGTGCCCCTCCCACAGAGCTCCGCACCCTGCCCATCTGCAGCTGAGTATGTATGTATGTTCTTATCTCCACAGGCTTGTCTGACTCAGCCTCAGCTCCCAGCCACTGTCCCTCTGTGCTGCCCAAGGAGACCCAGATGAGGGGTGTGGGTTGTGGTTTGCAGATTTCAGACACACTGGTTTTGAATGGTAGCGATGATGATGAGCTAACAATGATTTGTTTTTATAGCATTCATGTTTGCTAGGTGCTGTTCCCAGTCTTTTACACGTATTTACTCATTTAAACTTCACAACAACCCTAAGAATGATACTATCATTATCTCCCTTTTGGAGGTGAGAAAACTGAGGCACAAAGAGCCTAAGTTGCCCCAAGCTGAACAGCTAGCTAGCCACTGAGATCCCTTTTCTCTCTCTCTCTCTCTCTCTCTCTCTCTCTCTCTCTCTCACACACACACACACACACACACACACACAGAGTTTAAACCAGAACACTTCATTGTTGTTCACTCTATCAGATTCAGGAAATTGCACACTACTGGTGGGAATGTAAAATAATGCAGCCACTAGGAAGCAATATGATGCTTTCTTAAATATTTAAATATAGAATTAACATAAGAGTCAGGAATTCTTCTACTAAGTGAACACCCAAAAGAATTGAAAGCAAAAGTAGCACATACCTATAATCCTAGAACTCTGGGAGGCAGGACCAAAAGGATGGTAAATTCAAGCCCAGCCTGGGCGACTTCGAAACTGAGACACTGTCACAATCATAGCAGTGTTATTCACAATAGCCAAGAGGTAGAAGCAGCACAAATGTCTATCCACAGATGAGTAGATAAACAGAATATAGCACATGCAATGAGATATTATTCAGGCTTCTAAAGGAATGAAACCCTAACATGTTACAAAATAGATTAACCTTGAAAGCATTGTGCTAAGTGAAATAACCTAGACATGGAGAGGCAAATATTGTATAAGTCCACTTTCATAAGGTACCAGAATAGCCAAATTCATACAGACAGAAAGTAGATTTGGTAATTACCAAGGCTGGGTGGAGAGAGAACTGGAAATCTGTTCTAATTAGTACCAAGTTTATGTTTGTGGTGATGAAAAAGTCCATGTATACATACACACATATGCAGTATATATGCACTCTTGGTGTCCATGGAGAATTTGGTTCCAGGACCCTCTCCCCACAGATACCAAGATTCATGTCCCAAGTCTAAAATGGGGCAGTATTTGCTTATAACCTAGGTACATCCTCCCACATACTTTCAGTCATCTCTAGATTACTTGTAATACCTAATACAATGTCAAAGCTATGTAAATAGTTGTCACACTCTATTGTTTGGGGAATAAAAACAAGGAGAAAAGTCTGCATATGTTCAGCATAGACACAATTTTTAATAATATTTTCGATCTGATCTTGGTTGACTCTGTGACTACCAAGCCCACAGGTAGAGAAGGCTGTGTACACATGTGCACATGGAGAATGATTGTAGGCAGCTCCTTTCAGTAAGATCATTATGGTTTAAAGATGGAGAATGGATTGAGGGAAGTCAGAAGGAAAGAAAAATGGGTGCAGATAGGAAATAGTGAAGATTTTCTTAAAACAGTGGCTGAAGAGATAGATAGATGTAAGAGATATTAGCAAATTAAAATTGACACAACATGGTTACTGGATTTAAAAAGGAGGCAGGAAGAGGAATCGGAAATAGTTCCCAAAGTGTCTGGCTTGGTCAACAGAATAGATGACTACTTTGCTTGCTGGTTTAATTATTCAGGAACATAGAAAGATTGTTTCATGATTTTCATTCATTAACTTTCCAAGATCTTTCAGCAAGAAACAGGTAATGATTTTTAAAAAATCATTTGATGAATCCTTTTTTTTTGCAATCAAAAGGAATAAATATCTGATGTATGCAAAACATGATAAAACAAAATCATTGTGAACTGGTACTAGACAAGAAGTAACATATAGTGAATGATTCCATTTATATGAAACTCTAAAAGATAAATCTAATCCTCCATGACAGAAATTTGATCAGTGTTTGTCTGAGGCTGTAAACGAAGGGATTGAGACTGAGGAACAAGGAAATTTCCTGGGGTGATGAGAATGTTCTGGGTTTTGATGGCCATAGTGCTTACACTGACTAGTTCACGTAAAAATAATTGAATTTTATTGTCTGTGAGTTAGAGTCCAACAAATTTGATTTTAAAAAGTCAAGAGATCAGAACCTTTGATACATTCATTCTCTTCCTTTGAAGCAGTAATTATCCTAGAGTTCAAAGAACAGACTGGAAATAAACAAATCTTGGCAGTCACGTGGATTTTTCCTTTATTAAACTTCACTGGAAACAATGAGTCCCAGATTTTTAAAATGCCATCTATACAGCTCTAGATTCTAAGCTTTTCCTTAGAATCTGTTCAATAAAATAAGTCTTATTTTATTGTTCTTGAAGTTAGCAGAATTCAATGTCTGATTATTAGACATGTTTAGATCACAATGGATTTTAGGCCATATACTGGAATGACTGTATAGTATCCAAAAAGCTGAGGACAAATACAGTATCTTGTTTGGAAAGCACACAGCCTTTACTTATGCAAACATCTGTAATACTTAACCTGTATCTTCAAATAAGTTGGATTTTTGCTGTGCCTAACATGTGTTTAGCAGGTAAGGAAAGTGAGAATGGTAGGAATAAAGAGCTGACTGGGGTCCCACTGCCCATTGGTAGAAGGCCCTGGACAAATGCTGCCACTTCCTGGCCCTGTCCCCAGGCACTTGCCGATGCTACCACTTGTGGACAAGACTGAGGATGGAGGTTGGTAGAAGGTGTAACTCAGTGGCTAATGACTCAGGGGTGTAGTTTAGGGGTAGAATGCTTTGCCTAGTATGTCCAAGGCCATGGGTTTGATCTCCAGCACTAAAGGAAAAAAAAAGTCTTAGAGGGCACTTTGATTTTCTTATAATATTTCGGGTTAATGTTCTGGCTAATCCTAGGTCAAATTGAACTCTTTTTTTGGAGGATTCATGCAGACCAGAGGTTTTTTGTTGTTATTAGGAAATGGATGCCCATAACAAAAAAATTCAAAAGCTATAAAGGCTTACGTGGTGAAAGTAATAATGGATCTTTATAAACTACTGTATGTATTTATTTATATGTATAAATAGATTATTTTAAAATAGCACTCCTATGGGCATTATTCTCCACATTCAATATTCCTCATTCCTTTTTTGATATAAACTATTGTTATTTTAGGAACCACAGAATAAATATACAATACACAAGTTTTTAACCTCAGTTAAAGGATTTTTAAAAGTTAAGTTTACCGAAGTAAAGCTTGGAGTGCATTCACTGTCAGTGTACAATTCAATGACAGATGTGCACACCTGCATAAGTGACCATCACAGCCAAGACACAGACCATTCCTGCCACCTCAGAAAGTTCCCACGTGACTCTTCCTGGTCACACCAGGCCCAAGGGAACCACTGATCTATTTTCCATCACTCTAGATTAGCTTTATCTTTTCTGGAGTTTTCTATAAATGGACCATACAGTATGAACTCTCTTTTTTGTTGTTGTTTTTGCCAAGCTTCTTTTTTCCAACATAACACATGAGTTCGTCCATCAGTTTCCTTCTTTTTATAGTTGATTAGTGTTCTTTTTGCTTTTTGTTGTGTTAATATGGTGAATGATATTAATTTTTTAAAAATTGTATTGCTGGGATTCTAGGCAACAGAGACATGGCAGGGGGTATCACAATCCCCAACCTGCAACTATACTGCAAAGCTACTGTGATAAAAACAGCATGGTATTGGCAAAGAAACAGACCTGAGGACCAGTGGAACAGATTAGAAGATGCAGAAACAACGCCAGACACACTCAGCCACCTCACCTTTGACA
>NW_004624747.1:203512-225678 GCF_000247695.1 Heterocephalus glaber | reverse complement strand
GATCCCCGGTACCAAAAAAAAAAAAAAAGATGCAGGTAGGGAGAGGGGAGCTTGGCCCTCCAGCCCTGTGCAGGGCTCACCACCTCCTCAAGGTCCCAAGGGGAAGAGACCCGTTGCCAGGGCCCCCTTTCTCTCAAACTTCCATGTCTTAGAACTCTTGGGTGAATGAAGGAGCCACACCATTCTCTTGGCCACAGGAAATTGAGGCCCAGAAAGACCAGGAACTTTTCTATGGGAACCGACTTTCCACACTCATGTTAGGAGGGTCTTTCATCCTTGCCACAGGTGTTTACTAGAGCCCATTCCTCAGAACAGCAAAAGCAGTATCTCAGCCGACTTTGGGGAAGTGAGTTCCACCAGGGGCCATTCCAGAGGGACCAGCCAGGGCAAAGGCACTGAGGCAGGAGTATGACTGGTCTGCCAGGGAACGAGTGGCCATTATGAGTGGGGGACAGCAAACAAGAGGCTAGCTCAGGGCATGGCTGCTGTGCAGCCTCTGTTACTCTGAGTGATTGGGAGCCACAGCAGGACGTGGAAGAAAGGAGTGACATTGTTCAGGGAGTTATTTCTTAACCTTCCACACCACTGGGAAGAAAGTCTCTGGGTGAAAGCTGCCTGACTTTGCTTTTTCTTACAGGGCTTCCCTAGCACAGCACTTGCCATAACAAATGCCACAGACGAGGGTTCGCATTACCTTTCTTTATTTTTGTGATTCTGGGGATTGAACCCAGGACCTTGCCTGTGCCATGCTAATGCTCCACTGATAGGAGGTAGATAAATATTAGTGAACCTGAGGGACAAAGCAGGGTGGGTTGGGGTCCAAAATAGCATGTTTTGCCAGTTATAGTTAAGAAATAAAGGCTTCAATGTATAACCCATTTATTAATCACTTGTTGGGTTTCAAACCCAAAGCAATCCTACAGAGCACCATGAGACATTAAGGTTACACAGTGTGTGTCTTCTTTCCACTATCTGTGCTTTCTAAAACAAGGCACACAGCATTCCTGGGTGCCTTAGCCTACACCTGATGATATCAGAAAGGGGGCCATTCTTTAAAGTCCCTACCTCCATGGGCTGAGACCTGATTGAGATTCTTATATGATTAAGGTCTCTGACCATGAGAAAGGAACAAGGAAGGCATTTTTAAGATACTGACATTCCATGGAATTAATATGAGAAAATGAAAAAATGGAAACAAAGTCTTTGTAAATAGGAAGGGATGGAGGGGTTGAAGGGAGGGCAGGGGAATGGGGAAAAAATAAGAACCAAGAGAGATTATGTAAAGGTGCAAATTTCTAATGATGAATGTCATTATATTGTATACCTAAAATGTACCAATAAAATTAATTTTTAAAAAATTTTTTAAAAACATACTGACATTCCAAAGTAATCCCTAAGAGAAATATCACTAACCATATATGTTGTGTAAATAAAACAATGATAATCATCATAGTTCTCAAAATACCAGGAGTAACTTTGTGTGCATAAAAATGTCTTGTTGCAGATGTCTTTGTGACACAGCCTTCTCACCTGAAAATGTAACTCTCTATATATCGTCTTTACAATAAATTCTACCTATACATCTAACCAGCTGTCTTAAGTTTTGACTGAATTCCTTCATCAAGGGCTTGAAGGACCAAGGACCAAGGAAGGGAAAACCTGGTTTCTCATTTCCTCAGGGCTCAGTTTCTCAGGGATACCGCCACTAAACTATATCCTGAGCCCTTTCATTACCTGTAATAGATTTAATGATTTAAGAAAGTACCCAAACTAAAACAATTCACCCTAAGGTGGAAATGAATGAAAATGAATGGCAAAGCCTTTCACAGAAGGTTAGGAAAGTGTTTTTGAACCCAAAGTCTAATTGATGACATTTCTAGTAGGACACATTTCAAGCTGGGTATAGCACCCAAGAAGTATGTCCGTTTGGGGGGACAGGATCCAAGACACACAGACAAAAGAGCTCAACTTCTGAGTCTTTCTAGATCTAGAGGTCCCACAGAGCTGCTGCCCTGACCACTGCTGATCTCCTGAGTTCTCATCTGATCCATACCACGATGCCCAGCTCCCTACAGCCTTTGTTAAAAGCTCCCTCTAGGGTACCTATGACTCATCTAGGTCCAGATTGCTCCATGTCCTGCCTCAGATATCTGGCCTTGCTAACACAGCCCTGGGAAATCCCAGCTCACAGGCCCATCCAGGGAGGATGGGCACAGAACCAACCCTGCTCAGGCCTCTACTGGGCCAACCTGACCTCCACTCAAAGTTTGGAGATCAACAGTCTGGCTCACCTTGAAAACAAAAGAACACATCTAATTCCACTGATGAGAAATGTCCAGAAAAGGCAAATTGATAGAGACAAAAAGTAGACTAGCAAGTGCCTTGGAGGTGGCAGAAATGGGAGAGATTTCTTAATGTATACAAGGGTTTCTTCTGGGGGTGATGCAATGGTCCTAAAATTGATTGTGGTGAAAGTTGGATAACTTTGTGAAGATACTAAAAAACACTGAATTGGGCTGGGGATTTAGCTCAGTGGTTCCAGTGCCTGCCTCGCAAGCGCAAGGTCCTGAGTTCAATCCCCGATACCAAAAAAATAAATAAATAAAAATGAAAAACACTGAATTGCATACTCTGGGTTGGTAAATTGTATGGTATGTTGTATCTCAATAAAGGTGCTACAAAACAAACAAAACCAGTAGAGGAAGAAGAGGGAAGTAGAAGAGGCTGACAGTGCCCAGACCCAAGGCCAAAAAGGCCAGGATACACAGCCTGGGAACTACTGTTAACAATAAAATAAATATTGAATCTCCAAGCAGAAAAAGAAAGAAGGGGTGAGGAATAGTATACAAAAATTAGAATTGCAACCAGGATGTACACAGAGACCTCTGGTTTGGAAACGGTTGAGGTTTTATTAGGAAAGAGAAAAGCGACCGATGTTGTTTTGAAAGAAAAATCCTCTTGTCTGGAGGTATCTTTCCAGGAGCTGGCATCCTCTCATCAGTGAGTGGCAGAAGCTGCTGGGTAAAACCTGGAATTTTAAAGCCACAGCAAGCTGTTTGATCAGACAGGGCTTGCCAAACCCAGGGAGAAGTGACTGGGAGAGAAGACATGGCCAGGAAAATCACTCCCCTTCCTGCTTACCCCACAGGAGAACCACACTCCACACTAGGATGCTTCTAGCAACCACTCACATCTTCCTGAACCATCAGTCTTCACAGCTTCACAATGTGAATGACTCCCCAGGGCCTCAAAGCATGGAGGCTGGGAGATTCCCCTGCATCCCAGAACTGAGCTCTTCATGTGAAACCAAGCGTCTGCATGCCCTGCCAACAGCCTCTTTTCCTTTAGTGGTCACCTGGGAGATGGTAGAGGCAAGGCTTGCAGTATCCACATGGAGGTGGCCCGAGATGCTTCCAGTGACAGCCCAGGGCAAGCCCTTCCAGGCCCACACTGAATGTCATATCATCGAAAACTGTCACAGAATCAGAGACCAGTGGTGGCCCCAGCTGAACAAGAGACCCTGGGAAGGTCACCCCACACCACTGGAACCCTGCAGAGAATGCTCTTTACTGTGTCTCGGTATCTTAAGGAGACAAAAGCAAAGTTGTTAAGATGCTTCAAAGGAAAACAAGCAGAGCCTGGTGACAGATGACACAGGGCCCTGAGGGTGACCTGGAAGAAAGGGAATTTCTCACACTGGTTTCAAAATTTGGAGGCATTCTTAGATTTAAGAATCAATTTTGTTGATTCTTAATCAAGTAATACAATTAATTTATGTTAAAAATCAATATCCTTATCATATAAAGAATTGTAACAACTCAATAAAAAAGCAACACAAAAGAAAGCAGGCAAAAAATAATTTTCTCTTGATGATTGCCTATAGCTACTAAACATTTAAAAAGATGCTTAAACCTGCAAGCCATCAATGGACTGTACATTAAAGTATCAATAAGGCAACTTTTTCACCCCACAGAATAGGAGAAAATTAAGAGTAAAATCCAGGATCAGTGGAAGTGTGGGAAAATAGGCATCCTGGGCTGGAGATTTAGCTCAGTGGTTCCGGCGCCTGCCTAGCAAGCGCAAGGTCCCGAGTTCGATCCCCGGTACCAAAAAAACAAAATAGGCATCCTCAGGCAATTTGGCAACATCTGTTAAAACTCTAAAATATGCATTTCCTTTGTCCCAGTTAATTCCTCCTGAAGAAACCCAGCCTACAAAATTACTCATGAATGTACACAAAGCAATATACACACTCAAAGACAGTCACTGCAGCACTATATTTTTTCTTTCTATTGAGGTACTAGGGGTAAACATAGGGCCTTTGTACTGAGCTACATCCCCAGCCTTTTAAAATTTTTGTTTTGAGACAAGGTATCACTAAGTCACAAATGTGCCCAAGCTGGTTAGAAATAGGAGAAAATTTATAGACAATCCAGATGTCATTCAATAGGAGAATGATTAAATAATGATGTATCCATGTAATATGAGGAAAAATGGAAGGAATGTGTTAATAGATTTATTATCCTGGAGGATAGGACTTCAGAAGAGGGCTTATATTATAACTTTGTATTATGCTTATAATCAGTAAAAACCTCTGCAAAAGAAACAAGTTGCTGGGGTGATGGTATGATCCCATTTATGTAAAATACAGAACAAGTTATATCCATATGTACGTATGTAAGTAAAACCATCTAGAAAAAGGGTTTGTATCTGTATGTATTTCTTATAGCTTAAAATTTTTACAATGAGAAGGCCTAAATATAACTTGTTTGATTTTTAAAATTTTATTTATTTATTTATTTATTTATTCATTTATTCATTTTTTGGATGCCAGGGATTGAACCCAATCCTCATGCAAGCTAGGTGAGTGCTCTATCACTCACCTAAACCTCCAGCCCTTGATTGTTTAATTACAAAAAACCCCAGCCAAGCTAGGGCTCCATGTGCTGGAATCATCCCACACTGTCCTGCTAGTTTGTACATCTCCCTGACTAGCTCCTCCATCCTCTCATCAGGTACATGTCAGAGAGTCCCCAGGCTCATTTCTCAAGGCTGGATGTTTCCTCTGAGCTCTAAGTCTACAAAACCAAGTGCCTTCACAGTATCTCCTTCCAACTCCACCCAGTCACATGCAGGATTTCATCTCCATACCAGGTCCTCTGTTCCCGAGTTCACTCTTTGCAGATGACCCCACTGCCCTCCCTGTTGACCCCTCTCTCTCCCTGACCCTCATCCATACCATCATCACATCTGCTATCTCTCTCAAACACACGTCTGTTCCTGCCTCTGCCACCACTGCCTGGAGTCTCGGTCTTGGGGAGCCGCTTCTCTTTCCTGGACACCAATCCAGATCTACCACTCACCTTCTGCACACAGCCACCTGGCAGATCAGGAAATTGGTCTGCAGTTACTCCCTGCTTAGACCCTTCAATGACTGCTCACTGCACCCAGGAACAAGCCCTAGTCCTTAACAAGACCTGGAAACCTCAGCCACTGTTCCCTCTCTCTGGGCTCTATTACCCTGCCCCTTGGAACAAGTCCTATTGGCTGGGACTCTCTCTCTCTGCCTTCCCCCATGGTGCCCAGTTAATCCATAGTCAGATATTAGCTCATTTCTCAATTCTAAGAAATCAATTTGTTTTTTATAAATTACTTCCATAGTGTCCCCCAAGGTCCATGTGCTAAAGGCTTGCTCCTCAGAGGGGTACTACTAGGAGGTGGTAGAGACTTTGGGAAGGAGCCTAGTGGGAGGTCTTTAGGTCACTGGGGCCTGCCCATAAAGGGAATTGTGGGACCACAGTCCCTTTCTCTCTCTTTCATCTTCCAATCATGGGGTGAGCAGTTTTGCTGCAGCACACACTCCTTCCATGATGTGCTAGCACAGGCTCAGAAGCAACAGGGCCAACTGATTATTATGGACTGAAATCTCTAAACACATGAGCTAAACTTAACACCCCTCTACCCCCCCCACTCCTCACCCCCTCACTGTTAGGGATTGAACCAAAAGCCTGCATACGGAGCTTTTTTCCTGCTTTTTCCTATTTTTATTTTTTATTTTGAGACAGTATCTCACTAAGTCACTAAGTTGCTCAGTTTGGGCCTGAACTTGCAATCCTCCTACATCAACCTCCTAGAGTTCTGGGATTGCAGGCATGTGCCACCATGCCCATTTAAACCTTTCCTCTATAGAAGTTATCCTAAGTATTTGTTATAATGACAGAAAACAGACTAACATAATTACCTAGTGACAAGTCTTTTGTTATAGCAGCACAAATGGACTAAGGCAAATACTATACATATTCATAGAAACTTTTAATCTGGGAAATGTTTCCATACACACAAAAGTAGAGAGAAGAGACTGACAAACTGCCCATCATCCAGTTTCCATAACTGTCAATATTCTGCTGTTTTACCTATCCATCCTTCATCCTTCTTTTTCTTTTTTTCTTGTTTTATTCATAAAATATTCAGTATGTCAGTAGATAAGCTTTTACCACACTAATGCATTTACAGGAGGAACTCTGTGTATGTGTCTGAGGCCACGGAGTCCATGAGACACACACAAATAGAAATCATTCTCTATGCACCTCGGGTGCCATGTGGAGCTGTGTACTTTCCCATATTCTGTCTCTCAAATGGTGATGCTAAAGCCCAATGGAATGGCAATGTGGCGGAACTACCTCATACCTCAGGTGGTTAAGTTATTTGGCCATGAGCTGAGGCTCTTCCAACATGCGTCACACCCTTCCCGCCCTGAGCAAACACAAAGAGGTGCATCCCGTGGGGTCCCCCACTTGGCTGAACCATGCATCTAGTAACCTCCTTGGAAGCTTCCTTCATGGGTATTTTTCTCTCCTATACAAAGTACTCCTACCGCGTAAACCACGATGACAAAAACAGGAAAGCCCAGTTGTGCAGGGCCTGATGCACAAAGCCCTGCATGGTCAGAGGACCCAAATTCATGACTCCTACCTGAAGGAATGCACGAATGATATTCTTCCTGTGACCACCTCAAAATGAAGAAATACAGTAATGAGAGTAAAGCACATCTATAAATAACAACACTCCTAGCACTCACTGATCGTAAAATGCAAAGGGACAAATATGTTTCTCCTGAACAGCATCACGAATCATTTCACAGCTGTTATTTCTGGCAGCCACTGCTCTTGTGGGCTCATGGTATATTAGCGTCACCTCAGGCAAAACTCCAACAGCCTGAAGCACAACGTCATCTGAAGGAAATTAAGTTTAAGGGATGAGTTTTGTTTTTAATAGTCAATACTTAAAAGTACCTCGAAGGTTTTTTTAAAATCTCAGAAATTTATTATAGCCAATATCTTACCCACTTATCAGGTCAGATTACGTGACCATATCAAACTGCCTCATTTGGCCAGATCTACTGACCAGAAACCTACAAAAATGCTGCAGAGAAAATCAAGGTTGACAGTCCCTCTCCTGCCCATTGGGCTACAGACTTTACCACCCACACTCAACTATCCCTCCTTCTCCCTCATCCCTTTCTCCAAGGGTGCCTCAGACTCTGCCAAATTGGCCAGCTGGGCTCCATCTCTACCACCTTCTGACTGAGATTCCCAGAGAATCCCACCCAAGGGAAAGGTGTTCATTAACAGAGGAAAGTAATGTATATGGGCCTCAGCCTTCCCAGGATAAACCAGAATCTGAGAAACTCAAAGGTGCTACCATAACTGAATTTAGAAAAGTTATCTATCCATATGCCAAGTACCAGAAGTGAGGTTTCGGTCCAAAGCCACCCTCTGATATATGCTCCAGTGCTCACATTGGGATCCCACCTCCGCCAACTGCTGTGACATCCTCCAGAGGGCAGAGGCCAACACTGATTACTTGTTCAGCACGGGCAATGCAAAGCAGCACAATTTGTGTATTCCCTCAAATCCCCCAGTGGATGTGTACTTAGGTTAAATGGAAGAGGAAAGCTGCCTCTTTTTGAACTTGAACAAGAAGGGTAAGAAAAGGTGTGCAAAGACAGAGTCTCAAATCTTAAAGACAAAATATATGGCAATGCCTAACCTTCAAGAGCTAAGGTTCTGGATCAGCCTCTCACTAAGTGAATGATGTTCGACAAGTTACTCCGCCATACTTCACCTTCCCCCAACCTTCTCCCATGCTACTCCGCCTTGCCTCAATCTTACTCCAACTGTATCCTACCTTACCTCAAACTTACTCCACTTTGATTCACCTTGATCTAAACTTACCCCAGTTGACTGTTGGTAAAAGAGAGGTTATCATGGTCACACCTAACTCATGGGAAGTTGTGAGAAATAAATAAGAAAATACATGTGAAACAAGATTTTAAACTTGGTTAAAAATTGTGACTAAAAACTACAGGCTTATTTATAAATTAACTCAGAGTAAGCCATCATTTATTTACTTCATTAAAAAATATAAATTTGCTAATTACTTTGATCTGACTGCAGGTATGAAATATTTGTGAGACATAGTTCAGTGAAAAAAAAGAAAACGTCTTTAGGTAACTGCGTGGCCTCTGGCAAGGCATCTGATTCCACCAGTTCCTTTTCTATTCTTTTTTTTTTTCTTTGAGACGGGGGTCTCATTATGTTGCCCAGGTTGCTCTCAAAGTCATAGGCTCAAGTGATTGTCCTACCTCAGCTTCCCAAGTAGCTGGGACTACAGGTGCTTACTACCACCCTCAGCAACCAGGCCCTATTCTTCACAACTACAAAACAACTAACCTATTCTGAAGAGTAGAGACTTCATTAAGACATAATAAAAGTTGCTGCCCCACATTTACCAACCCAGCAAATACACATTCCTTCAACAGTACTTATTTTGTTTTGAGCATCAATACCCAGAAGAGAGGGCCAGAAGTGAGGAGGACAGTTCCAGGCCTGATGGTCCTATGAGACTCAGAATGGAGGATTTAGCTCACATGGGCAGCTTGCTCTCTACCTTGTCTAGAGACACACAGATGAGCCCCAGAAGTTATGGCACTGGCACAAGAGTTTGAACAACCAAACTGTCATTTAAACATGTGTTGGGAGCAATGCTACATAATTTTAGGGAAAAATCATTTGATTAGGCCTAGTTCTCCTGCCTACAGGCCAGCTATGGCATTTTGAGACCTAATTCCATTTTGGCCCCCGGTCACAACTGAGACCTCAATGATCCGGTGATGCTGTGATTCTCCAGGACAAGATTACAACAACTGAAGACATCCTGGGAGGAACCAAAAGTTCATCTACTCAGTTCCTCATTGTTCTTGGACTGTTACATCTTGTTTAGGCAGGATGTGCTGAACTCCCTGCAAGTCTTTTGTTACATTTGTTTCTCCTGATGTGGGGAACTCTCCCTCCTGAGTCATTTGTTACATCTGTTTCTCCTGATACACTGAATAAAAGGTGCAGCCAACTAGAAGGGGGGGGGGCTTTCGTCTTTGCCACCCACAGCAGCACTGATCAGACCCAAAGCTCAGCTTCTTCTCAAAGTCTCATTTTTCTACCTTTCCTGTACTTCGCCGTGTGCTGCCATGGCTCGCAGGAGACCAGGACTCACTGCAGAGGTTCTAATAACGTCCCCTTTCCCTGTTCCCTACAAACATGCTTTGCCAAAGACATTCAAACAGATCCAGTGGTAAAGCGCTTGCCTAATTTGTGAATGTATGAGGCTCTGGGTTCAATCCCTGCCATTTAAAAGGGGGTGCGGTGCAAACAAACATCCTGTGTCTTGCCCTAAAGCTGGGGAACACTCACTGCTCACTTTCCCATTTTCTATGTGCCTTATTATGGATAATAGCCAAGTTTGTGCATCTAATTATATGCTTTATTTTTTTGCTTGACTCACATTTTTCATGTATTTCATGCTGCTGCAGTCCAGCTGTATCCAGCTGTATCCCCACATCTACAACACTGGCAGGTGCTCAGTAAACTATCTGTCAAGTGAATCACCCCAACATTACACAACAGATCCTGTCATCCCGATTTTTCCTATGAGCCAAGATCACCAAGCCTTACCCTTGGACTAACCCCAAGACCACTAGGCTAGCTAAGGCCATGCAATTAGGCATCTCCACTGGGTGTCTCTGGGGCCTGGTGTGCCAGATTGAATTCACATGCCTCCCGCGCCCCTCTGCTCACATCAGTCCTGTACGCCTGTTCCCACTACCCCTGCCACATTCAGCCCCCCTCCCATATTCCTAGCACCACCTCTTCCTGTGAGCTTCTCTCCTTTACAGCTGTCCTCTACAATGCACCAGGGTAACCCATCCAAAATCCAAGTTTGAACAAGACTTCTCTGCTTAGTGATGGTTCCCTATCCCCTTAGAGAGTGAAATTCAAGTTTCCCATTTTATATACTGGGGAGAACATCACAAACTCCCTGATCCCTGAACCTGGGGTCCCCTCGCCCAGACTACCTGGGAGTTCCCATTTCCCAGAAGCCCAGATCCTCCAGGATGCCCTCCCTGCCTTCATTCTAACTCTGCCTTAAATAGGGACACATAGATCTCTGCACCACAAGGATATAACTACCTAGATATGTGTCCAGCTCCCCTGTTCAACTACAAACACATGGAGGGCAGGGGCTAGGCTTTTTTTTTTTTAATCTTTGGGAGCTGAGCGCCTGGTGCAAGGTCTGCACTTGGTAGACACTTAAATGCCTTCATGATTACCAAGGCTGTCCAAACAAACACAGGCAGCCCTCTGTCTCCCTCGCCAGCACGTGGTGACCAAGGGTCCAGTTTTCCAAATACAGCGCTCACCCCACGCTCCACTTTCACTGGAGCCACAGAAGCTCTTTGATGATCATCTCTGAAACCGAGCTTCCTTCTCCACCCCTATTCCACCCCCACTCCACCCCCAGGCTCAGGCTCTCCTTCCCCCCCGGGAGGATGAGATGAACTTCCTTCCTCCAACAGTCCCTTTGTACAATTACAATTCCGGTCTAGTTCCCACCAGAGTGACTTCATTAAAACACAAATCACACCTCAGGTTCATGCCTGGCGATGTGCTTTTCATCACGCAGGTGAAAAGGGTTTTCAAGGCCCTCTGTGCTCCTTTCCTACCTCCTCCCCTAAGGTTACCTCTTGCCTCCCACACCCCAAATACAGATATAGCAGCCGTGCCCAGACCTCTGCAGGCACATCCACGGCCTGTCCAGGCTTCCCGGCATTCCTTTTCTCGGGAGCACCCCACTCCCACCTCACCCTTCCAGATGCAGTTCAGAAATCATCTCCCCGACGGAGCCTGAGCCAAGTGCCTCCTCGTCCCTCGCAGAACTCACCCCTCGCTTCCACTCTGTCCCCTACTACACCTTTGGCACCTCGTTACACCTCTCCCCCAGCTCTCCTGGCACTAGGTTATAGAGCCCCATCGAGAGCGCGTCCAGCGAGTCACTCAAGCAGTATTTCCTTTCCTTTAATTAAATAACTGGCAGTGATCAACACTCTGCTCGCCCTCCCCATCTCTACAGTGGGAATAAAGAGCTCCAGTATAACGTGCCTGGCCCAAAGCCACACTAGATCTAGACCTTCCGATTAGAAATCTTATTTATAAGGGGCGGGGGATTTAGCTCAGTGGTTCCGCCTCTTGCCTTGCAAGCGGAAGGACCCGAGTTCGATCCCCGGCATTTATCCACGGTACTGAGTGCGCGACCGCTGCTGTTTCCGAACGGCAGACTGTTTCCGCACGGCGGACTCAAGTCTGTCTATCTCCTGAGTATTCAGTCCCCATCCACACTAGAATTATTCTCTTCCTTCCGCAGCTGATGCGAAAGCTTGGGGGAAAGTTGAGGTTTAGGCTTCTTCCGCAAGTGCAGGGAGAGGACTCGCACAGTACTGCTCCCCTGAACCAGCCTCGCAGCTGGCTGCCTGCCTGTCCCACCCAGCGCCGCCGCCCCTGCTCCCGCAAGTTCCTGCGACTTCTGAGCCGGCCCCCGTCGGGTCCGGCAAGTGGCAGGGTCTCAGGCGGCCGGTGAGGTGAAAAGTGACTGCCCTACATTCTGCCCTTGCGGCTGTGAGCGCCCTTGGGTGGGTGGACGGGGGCAGCTGAGGGGAGGGCGAGGGGCTGTGTCCCTTCCCTACACCCCAGTGCGTGGCAGCCGTGTCCTCTATAGCAGGGAAAGACAGCCGAGTGTCAGGGGTCAGAGTGTGGCCTCGCGCTGCACCATCACCGTCGCCAACTGTGTGCTGTGGAGGAGGGCTCAAAAGGCAGGCAGCAGCCCCAGGTCTGTGCCTTCTCCATTCACTAGGTTGGCCCTTGTTTCGTTTGGAACACGCAGCCGAATCCATTCCCTTTGTGCAGCTGACCGCTGTGAATCCAGCTTTTTTTGCCTCTTCCGCGTGCAGGCGTCAGGGTGGACTCCACCTAGAGTCAGCCCAGTGAGCTTGGTGTTTGCCTCTGTTGTGCTCAGTTTCCTCAGCTGGAAAAGCTTAATGATCCTACTTTAGAAGCTGAGCTGTTGTGAAAAGCGAATGAGCTGCTAACAGTAGAGAGGGAGATGTGCTGTAGCAAGCACCATATGAGTGGCTTTGGTGTTATTATTACTGTTTTTATTAGAACTGTGTGTAATGAACTGTTTAATGGGCCTTTTCCTGTTACCCTGGAATTTATGAGTCAGGGCACAAAGGGTGAAGACCCATAGGCATTTATCATCTCACCCTGTAAAGAGAATCCTCAATATAGAAGCAACCAGAGCTCATTGTAGGGCTGCAGAGCCAGCCCTTCCACCCTTACTGCTACCACCCTACCTAGACTTACCTAACTGGACCCCTGGGGACAGGTGAGGCAGGAGGAACTACTACAGGAGTTTCCCTCAGCAGCCTGTGGGTTTGAACTAGGGAGGGTGCTTTGCTGTTACAAAAGCCAATAGAGTAGTTCTAAGAGAATTTCCATAATTTTTTTTTCAATACTGGGGATTGAACCCTGGGCCTTGGCACTGAACTACATCCCCTTTTTTCTTTTGAGACAAAGTCTTGCTAAGTTGCTAAATTGCCCAGCCTGGGCTCAGACTTTCGATTGTCCTGCCTCATCCAGAGTTCTGGGACTACAGGCGTGCACCACCATGTGCAAAATCTTCATAATGCTCTTTAGACACCTGTAAAAGAGAGGCTGTCCTCTTATTCCCTGGTTAGCCATCTGGTCAGACAGTGTGCACTTCTTAGTTGGCAACTATACCTGGTTTAGAAGGAGTCTAATAAACTTAAGAGACCTCTGGCCAGAGGGGCTGCGGCAGAGGGGCGCATTGCTTGTACTCTCCAATGCCAGAACCCCATCCACTAGGCCAGGGGCTCAGCCTGAGGATACCACTGAGGATACCACTGATAGCACGAGCCCTCTGATATTGGAGATAACAGAGGCTGAGCTAGAGCCCAGTTTTCCATATCAGAGTACTGTGCACTGAGAACACCACACAGGACCTTGAGCAGAACTTAAAACCACTTCCGAAGAAAGCAAGCCACCACCGGACAAGCAGAATAGAAAGCAGCCAGGTGGAGGAGGAGTGTGAGTTTCAGGCCAGCCTAAACTACATAGTAGTTCAAGGCCAACCCTGGCCTTGAACTATATAACCAGACCCTGTTTCAAAAAACCAATACAAAACAAAAAGGTAGTCAGAAGACTTAAGTTACCTGGTTTCAAGAAAGTAGAAAGCTCCAGTATCTAGACACAGACCAATGGAGAAGCGGAGTCCAGAAATAGTTTCTCACATGTAAATCAACCGATTTTCAGTGAAAGTGCCAGGAAAGGATAGTCTTTTGCAATAGACATTCATATGCAATATAGTGAGCTCAAACCTTACAGCAGACCATAATAAAAAATCAATTTGAATTAAATCATAGACACAAATATAAAAGCTAAAATTATACAGTCTCTAGAAGAAAAATCTTTGTGACCTCATATTTGCTAAAGCCTTCTTTAAAAGGGCTGGGGAGGGCTGGGGATTTAGCTCAGTGGTGCCACCGCCTGCCTTGCAAGCACAAGGTCTGAGTTCGATTCCCGGTACCAAAACAAAAGGGCTGGGGGAATATAGCTCAGTGGTAGAATACTTGCCTAGCATTTGTGAGATCCTGGGTACAATCTCCAGGACTGCAAAAGAAAGAGAAGAAAGAGGAGGAGGAAGGGAGGGGAAGGAGAATTTCTTTGATGTGAAATTCTAAAAAGGTAAAGTTACTGTGAGCAAAAGCAGACCAGTAGTTAGGGATTGAGAGTCTGGGGAACAGGTTGACTGCCCAGGAGCACAAAGTGAACTTGGGGACGGGAAAAATATTCTGTATCATAGGTATGGTGATTATTTGTCAAGTCCTTTATATAAAATAGTGTAATATTTGCATATAACCTATGAAATCCTCCTTTATAGTTTAAATCATCTCTAGATTACCTGTAATACCTAATTCAATATAAATGCTATGGAAATAGATGCTATATTACATTGTTTGGGGAATCATGTGGAAAAAAGTGTGTTTTTTGGGTACAGATGCAATTTTCTGAATATTTTCCATCTTTGGTTGACTGAATCCACTGATGCAGAACTGACAGATACAGAGGGTGGACTATAATGTGTCACTCATATTCCCCTACGTATTTTTCAAATGTATATAAGATGCCACCACAGTTGATAAAATACAAAACCACTGAAAATGTTACAGAACTCATAATGTGCTTTTAAATTTTTACTTTAATCTAATAAAGTAGATATTAATAAAGAAAATATAAAAATACTTTTCTTCTATGAAAAAATAAATCAAGGGGCTGGGGATTTAGCTCAGTGGTTTTGCTGCCTTCTGCGCAAGTGCAAGGACCCGAGTTCGATCCCCAGGACCAAAAAAAAAAATCAAAATTTCATAACAAAATAGAGAATAACAATGGCTAATATACTGTGTATCATGATCTGAAAAGAATGGACAAAATGTTACTCAGGGTACAAATCATAGACAAAAGAAAATTCTTTCTAGGGCTGGGGATTTAGCTCAGTGGCACTGCATCTGCCTCGAAAGTGCAAGGTCCTGAGTTTGATCCCCAGTACCAGAAAAAAAAAGAGATTCTTTCTTACAAAGAAGAAACAAACAAATAAAGACAAAACTTTCTTTTCAATGAACAAAAGAAACTAGTAATATAAATGAAACATTAGCATATATCTTACAATATTTTTGAAACAGCAAAACATTATTTGGGGAATTATTTGAACTTCTCCCTATTTCCTATTTGTCTATATTTCATAATGTGCTTTTGCCATTGTGCATTTTCTTTATCAGTAGACACTGAAAGTATAATTCTTATCTGTGGAAATCCCCCAATTTTTGTCTGTAAAGAGGAGTCAGAGTGCCAGATGTGGTGGCACATGCCTGTAAGCCCAGCTCTCTGACAAGCTGAGGCAGGAGGATTGCAAGCTGAGCTCAGACTGCACAATTTAGCAAGACCCTGTCTCAAAAAACAACAACTAAAAGAAAGGAAGGAAGAAAGAGAGAGAGAGAGAAAGAAAGAGAGAGAGACAGAGAAAGAAAGGCAGGCAGACAAAAGAAAAACCTGCTGGGAATATAGCTCAATGTCAAAGCCTTGGGTTCAATTCTGAGAGATAGATGATAGATGATAGATAAATAGATGGACAGATAGATGATAGACAGATAGACAGGAGTTCAAGGGAGTATTCCTATAGGCATAACAGCAGAGCCAATATTGTCCTTTGGGCACAAGAATGAGAATAGATTCTGCTGAGGACTGGGAGACATCTACCAGAATAAAAGAGCCACGATAGGGCTAAAAGTAAAGAGCTTTTTGAGAAATAAGGAACTGGGGAGGCTGTTTCCAATCCTGAGCACAGCCCGACCTGCTGCCCTCCTTGGGGTCCCCAAACAGGTTAACCAGCCTTTCACTGGGCACAAACCTGGGCAGCTAGAACAGCAAGCCCAGCCACACCTCACCTGGCTCTTGAGTTGTTAGCCCTGTTTCTGCCCTGTAAAGGAGCTGGACCAGATATATGACTGCAGACTTCCAGGTGACTGTGGAGGCGTTAACACATTTTATTCCCTTCCAAAGTCCTACTAATGACTTAAAGCCACAGGTATAGGGATTGAAGTACCTCCTGCCCCTCTGCCCTCTACCTGGAAAGCAAGAGATTGATGCTTAGGGGGGTAAAGGCTCACAAACTTAAGAGGATCACCAGGGGCAAACCAGGTGTAAATTGCTGGAAAAGACTGAATCTCAGCTCTGGGTGCACCCGCAAAATAGTCTAAATCAAGATGGGCACTGCTCCTGCAGACCTCTGTAGCCTGCTCAGGCCTCACAGTCTGATGGGTATAATTACATGATGCTTTGGACCTGGCTGCCGTGGCAGGAGTGGTCCTGACCCCTAAGTTCTTCAGGATTGGTGGGCAGCATATCACAGGCCCTGAGCACGGGACCATCACCCTTGGCTTCATGCCCAGCAGCACAGTAGTTCCATCCAGGCTCTGCCCAAGTGTCAGGTCACAGGGGAAGCTGAGGATGTACTTTGTCCTCCATAGCCCTGAAAGTGCTCTATCCACCCACCTACATTCACAGACATACACACATGTACCACCTCCAGCCATGGGAGGGAGGATTTGGTTATTCGGACTTCTATCATCTCTTAGTACACAGCCACACCCCAGAAAAATGGCCATTTAGAAACATTTTGAACCCTCTTAGTAAATAGAGAAAGTACTGAACCCCTCGGGACCACTTCTCCTTTCTACCTTCAATCTTAGCCGACACAGATTTTACCTGGAATTTAATTGCTAGAGATATGGCTACGTGTTTATATAAAGAGGCCAATGCCACTGAAAGAAGAATTTATTTTTTACATTTCTCAAGAGACAGGGACATGTAACACTACACAGAGCCCACAGGGAAACCTCAGGACCAGGAGGCAGGGACAGGAGTGAGGAGAAAATCAAAGCAGAATGAACAATTTAGGATTGGCTAGTTTAGAGAGTTCCAGCAGGGTTTGGGCATAAGATGGTCTCTAGTTGCCTGGGACCTATTCCTGGGATGTGGAAGGGCAGTGAATATTGGGAAGTTCATGAGATAAGGAAGTGGCTGGGGATATAAACAATGGATTGTTCAGTTGTGCTACAGAAACCTGTTATCTCTGGAAATTAACTAGCCCTGGGAAGGGCAGTTTCTCCCCAGTCTGAAGGCCCCCAAATACCAGAGCATCAGATATGTAGAGAATAAAAGAGTATCGTTAATATAATCGGCCCTGCAAAGAATTGGTGCCAAATAGACACAGAATCTGTGACATTAACCCCACCCCAGCTGGTCTCCCAGTTCTCTGCCAATTATCACTGAAAACCTGAATTCCCAAATCTTTTCCTCCTCAGTTAAGATCTCTGCTCAGTTTCAGATATCCAGCCTGCTGGATTTCTTGCTTTCTGTCTCACAGGCACATGGAATTCAGCATCTCCCAATTTCAGCTTATCATTGTCCCCAGTGCTCCAACTGTCTATCCAAGTGGCATGACACCGTACACACACACACAGACTCACAAACAGGTATGCACACTTGCAGAATTAGTAACCCAGGCCAACAGCTATTGTCACCTAGATATCAAGTCATCCCCAAGTTCCCTTTACACTACATTAACTCAGGAGGCCTCCTCTCTTGCCTCCAAAATCCTTGCCAATCCCTATATAGCACCCCTAACTCCAATTGTTTGTCCCCCACGTCCCTCAACACAAAGGCTGCAGCCTTTGTCCAGATAGAACTGATACCCCAGCCCCCAACATAATTGAAGCCTCCAGTGGTTTCCCACCATGCTGAGGATCAAGGCTAAGGCTCCTAGCTGGGCACTGAAGATCCACCCTAGACTGGCCCCACTGGGATTGGCAGTTTCCCTCTCCCTGCCCACTCCTGTCTTACTCTGGAGCCATCCATCTATACCTTCAGCATCTACTGCACTGTAAGCACTCACTGTATATTTGTTGGGTGAATCACTCCAATGTTATGAGGAAGGCGCTGTCATCATGTTGCATGTTAAGAGACAAACTCACTAACAGTATGAGAATTGCACTTGGCTAGGAAATAGTAGAATAAGTGTGTGTGTGTCTGTGTGTGTGTGTGTGTGTACCTAGGCTTGTTGAACTCAAGAGTCCAAGGTCATAAGAACTGTGCTCACAGCCTCTTAAACATTCAAGATGATCCAAATCAGAAGCACCCATTGGTGTGCTTACTACTATACTGTTGAGTGGGTGTGGAGAGGTGCTTAGAAGGCGGAGTGGCTGGGCCCCAAGAATGCCCAGGCTTCTAGTGAGAAACCACAAGGATGGCAGCTATCTGGCTCCAGGATTCAGGAAAAGAAGGGCCCTGTCTCATTGCCACAGCCATGACAAGCTTGCAGGGGAAGGGGTGGCACACTTCTTAGTGTTCCAAGACTGGCAATGGCTGCATGCCTGGCCCTAACAGGACTTCAAGGACTCAAAGTGGAAATGCAGGCTATGCATCCATCAACCCAGTGCAGAACAGAAGCTGGCTCCTCCTCTGTGCTCAGATGACCTGCTCCCCAGCCAGTCTCAGCTCCCTGTGCCATGGGAGGAATATCTAGCCTTGGGAAATCAGGAAAGACTCACCTGCTTGCATTTCATGTGGCTGCACAATCCATGGGACCCTACAAGTCAGCATGCATTCCACTTTTCAAATCTGGTGGAAAGTTTGGCTATGACCATGAATGTCACTACATATAATGATTTACCCTAGAGATGTTCCAGAAATACTCTTTCAAAGACTCATATATGAGGGTGAGGCTCAGTGCTAGAGCATTTGCTTACCATGTACAAAGCCATCACTGCCACCACAAAAAAAGAGACATCTGAAATACAAAAATGAGTGAGCAATTACAACAATTTGTTTTTACTTCCATTTTATTTACTATTTCATCAGAACATAGTTCACCAAAACAGATTTTCTGATATTTAAAAGTTAATAAATTAAGACTCTCTAAATTATGATATGCTTAAGACTAAACACCTGGACTCAGAGCATTCTTCATTTGTCACTACTGAGCTGGCGCTAGCTCTTGCTGTTTGTGATCATACTGACAGTGGAGGTTTCATGCCATGCCCTACCTCCACATTTGATCATGTGAACGCCCTGTGCTCCTCCATTGTTATGAAACACCAGCTTTTTTGGCCAGAACTGGGCTTCCTGAGTGGGCAGTAACCAGTTTATTGCTGACACTCTCTTTGCATTACTAAGTTTTATTATCCTTTTTGGTGTTCTTTGGGCCTAATTTCCCAAAGACCCACAGCAGTAGGTAGCGCTCTAAAGCTGGCCCTTCAAGATTCTGTTCCCTGGTTATTCAGTCAAACACTTAATCTCAGTACTACTGTGAAGGATACTTGCAGATGGCGTGAAGGTTATGTTCAGCTGATCTGAAGTTGGAAAGATTATCGTGGTTCACCTTGGAATCACATGAGCTCTGTACAATGGAATCATATGAGCTCTGTATTAGTCAGCTTTGTGTTACTACAATGAAATACCTGCGGGAACTAAATTTATAAAGAGAAAAGGTTTATTTAGTTCACAGTTTGGAAGGTTCAAAGTCTAAGATCAAGTGACCTCTGGTGAGGGCTGTGGATGGCAGCACATTGTGGGAGTACATAAAGGAGTAAATGATCATAACTAGAACTATAGCAGAGAAAGAGAGACAGAGATGCCACCAACCCCCTTGAATGCACACCTCTAGTGATCTAACAATCTCCCACTTGATCCTATCTCTTAAAAATCCACACACAACACCACCCCATAGCATCTCCTGAGGACAAAACCTTTTAACATACCAGTCTTTGGGGGACATTTACCAAACCATAGCAAGCTCTTAAATTAGCAGCTGAAGGCAGGATAGTCAGAGATCTGAGGAGAGGCAGCTGGGAGGACAAAGATATTCCAAGTGCCTGCCATTGTATGTTTTGAAGAGGGCCACAAACCAGGCAATGAAGGCAGCTCTGGAAGCTGAGAGAGACACACCCCCTCGTCAGCAGCCAGCAAGAAATCAGGAACCTCAGTCCTACAACTATGTGGAATTGAAATCTGCCAACAACATGAGTAAGCTTGGAAGTGGCTTCAGCCCTACAGCTTCCGGAAAAGAGACAGCCCTGCCAACACTTGGACTTCAGCCTTGTGAACCCTGGAGCTGAGAAACAGATGAGCCACACTGTGCCCAGGCTCTGACCTGCCCAACATGATAAGCTTGGGTTGTCTTGAGCCACCGGGTCTATGGTGATTTGGTATGGGAGCAGCAATGGAAAACTGATATACACGTTTTTGAGGAGAGGGAGATGTGCATTCTTACCAGTTCCTTTGAGTGTCCTCAATGCTGTGGAATGCCTTATCTATTGGATCTCCAATTTATTTTTCTTTTTAAAAATTGGGGGGCGGGGAGTGCTGGGGATAGAACCGAGGACCTTATATGTTCTAAGGAAGCACTTTACCACTGAACTACACCCCACTCCTGGACCCTAATTATTATGATATGAAGGAAGTAGTTTGCCACTCTGACTCAAGCACTGACACCATTCATTTTATTGTGTCAGCTGAGGACTAGTGTCTGTCTATCATTTTCATCCATAACCTTTGCAGTTGCAATAACAGTCTGTTCTATATACTGGAGGCACATGGGTACTATTTAAACAGATATTTACTGTAATTAAGTGTCTGGCACTTGGCTGGACTGTGAGGTACAGAGATGACAAATCACATTCTCATGGACTAACAGGTGCAGAATGCCAGCAACCAAGAGCCCAGCCTCAGAATAACTGATGTTTAGATGTGGGCTCTGCCACTTCTAGGCCATGCCATGTCTCTGTCTTCCCTCTACGGGGCTTGGGGGGAATTGGCAGTTGAGCCCAAGGAGGCATCATGTGTGTGTGTCCCCTGCCTGGCACTCTGCAGCTGCCATGGGAGTATACTTGCTGATGTGGTCATTGATATGTCACAGGCTGCTTGGCTTGGATGGGTTTTGCCACTGTGATGACAACTGGTATCAGCCCATTTGACAGGTAAAGAAGCTGAATTTATATGGGAAATGCTGACTGTCAGTTGGCCCAGAACAGGGGGCAAACCAAAGTTGGTTCTCACACCTCCCTCTGAACAGAACTAATCCCAGTGGAGCCATGGGTTCTTTGTAAAGAGCAGAGTGTTTACCTTGTAGATGGAGACCTGGTGGGGTCTGTAGGTGGGGTCAGATATGGTATCGCCTGGAGGGCTCCCTGGGCCTCCCAGAGCTCCTTTCTGAAGCTTGCAGAGCAAGAAGCAAGACTGGCTTGAGAAGAACAGGTCACATCATTGTGCCCCTTCCTGTCTGCTAAGAGTAAAGCAGGATGTGCCACTTCCTGTGTCCTGTGAAAGTTGTCAGAATAAAAATGAAATAATTTTTTTCAAATCCAGAGAGAGAGAGAGAGCCTGGAGGGAGCTGGATGTGGTGGGTCAGGCTTATAATTCCAGTACTCAGGAGCCTGAAGCAGGAGGATCATGAGTTTGAGGCCAGCCTGAGCTATATAGCATGTTCAAATTCAGCCTGGACTACTTATCAAGACCCTGTCTTAGAAAAAAGAAGGAGGAGGAGAAGGAGGAGGAGGAAGAAGAAGAGGAAGGGGAAGAGGGAGGAGGGAAGAGAAGGAGGAGAAAGAGAAGAAGAGGAAGAAGGTGCCAGGTTATGAAGGAGAGGATTTTATGCATGCAAGCTTGATATTAAGAATTGTCAGGGCTGGGGATTTAGCTCAGTGGTTCCGCTGCCTGCCTCGCAAGCACAAGGTCCCGAGTTCAATCCCTGGTACCAAAAAGAAAAAGAAAGAATTATGTTGCCCGGCCCAGAGGAAGGGGCTTCCAGGCCACCATCCCTCCCTCCACTCCCAGCCCAGAGGTAGGGGCTTCTGAGATGCTGTCCCACTGCTCCTGGTCCAGAGGAAGGGGCTTCCCAGTCACCATCCCCCCTGCTGCTCCCAGCCCAGAGGAAAGGGCTTCTGAGCCGCTGTCTCACTTCTCCTGGTCCAGAGGAAGGGGCTTCCGGGCCACCATCCCTCTCACCACTCCCAGCCCATCCCACCTCTCCCAGCTCAGAGGAGGTGATCCGCGTGGGTGCCAACAGCACCCCCCCGCCCCCCAGTCAAAATGAGAAAACACATAAATAAGTCTCAAAACCAGACTTCCAGATCACCTACAGCA
>NW_004624747.1:180581-191591 GCF_000247695.1 Heterocephalus glaber | reverse complement strand
ATATTGCAATTTTAAAAATCTGTAATTGATATTGTGTAATAGGAAGAAAAGGTCTAAAGGAGTAGGGGAAGTGGGAGGGGTTGGGGAAAGGAAAGAAGGGAAAAGAAAAAATATGAGAAAAGGAGAAAAAATGGAAACAAAGTCTTTGCAAGTAGGGAAGGGTGGAGGGGGTGAAGGGAGGGCAGGGGAAGGGGGAAAGAATAAGAACCAAGATACATCATGTAAAGGTACAAGATCCCAATGATGAATGTAATTGTATTTTATACCTAAAATGTACCAATAAATTTAATGGGGAAAAAAAAAACCCTTGTATTACCACTTTTTTTTGGTACCAGGAATCAAACTCGGGACCTTGCACTTGCAAGGCAGGTGGTGGTACCACTGAACTAAGTAAGTCCTCAGCCCCAAAACACCTTTTATTTATGGTCAACTGATTTTCTGTAAGAATGCCAAAACAATTCAATGAGGAAAGAAATCTTTCAACAAATGATACTAGGAAAATGGATGTCCACAGGCAAAAGAATTAAGTTGAACATCTTCTTTACACCTTACAGAAAAAATAACTCCAAATGAATCATAGACCTAACTTTTATTTTTTCAGTCCTGGGGATTGAACCCAGAGTTTCATGCATGCTAGACAAGCATTCTTAGACTTAGCCTAGATTTAACTTTTAGAAAAAAACATAAAGGTTGGGCCGGGGATTTGGCTTAGTGGTTCCACTGCCTGCCTTGCAAGTGCAAGGTCCCAAGTTTGATCCCTGGTATCAAAAAACATTTTTTAAATAAGGTAAATCTTTCTGTTCTTTAATTAGGCATTGTCTTCTCAGATATGATAAAATTGTGGAGCAGCTTTGGAAGACAATTTGACAGTTTCTCAAAATGTTAAACAACAGTTACTTGGTCCAGTAATTCTACATCTAGATGTATACTCAAGAGAAATGACAGTGTATGTGGTAACTTGTACACAGATGTCTGTAGCAGCATTACTCACAATACCCAAAGTATGTGAGCAGCCCAAATATCCATGGTTAAGCAAAATGTAGTATAGCCAAAGAAATGAATATTATTCAGCAATGAAAAGGGATGAATGGTACAGGGTACAGCATAGATGAACCTAGAAAATATGCTAAGTTGAAGTTGGGCACAAAAGCTCTTAAGTTGCATTTATATAAAATATGCAGAGTAGCTTATCTATATTATAAATAAAGTAGTTTAGTGGCTATTATAGGGCTGGGCAGGTAAGGTGGGTAATGAGGACTGACTGGAAAGTAACTACTTAAAATCCCAGCACTCTGGGAAGCTGAGGCAGGAAGATTACGATTTGGAGCTCAGTCTGGTCAATTTAGCAACTTAGTGATGAATCTCAAGAAAATTAAACAAAGGATCACCATGATTCATCAGTTCCAATTCTGGATGTATATTCAAAAGAACTGAAGGCAGGGTCTTGAAGAGATATTTGAACACCAATATTTGTAGTGGCATTAATCACAATAGCCAAGATAGGGACAATGCCCATGTCTCTCAGTGGATAAACACAATACGGTATATACATGTCATGGAACATTAGCCTTCAGAAAGAAGGAAATTCTGACACCTGTTATAACATAAGTAAATCTAAGTGAAATAAGCCAGTCACGAAAGGCAAATACACTATTCTATTTTTTACAAGTGTTGGTTAGGGTTAGAGGGACAGGATCAATAGGAAAAACATGTGCTGTGTAATTCTGTGAGGGGCTGTACTAAGCAGGCTTACAAAGTCAGAGGCACGAGATTCCACAGTGACAATCTGCACACTGCAGAACCAGAAGATTCAGTAGCTGCTCAATCCAAGAAGATAGAAGCTTCAGAATAAGAGGGATCAAAGATACAGTGCCAATCTGAGGTCAGGCCCCAGAAGCTCCTAGAGAGTCTCTGCTGAGTCTGCATTGGAAGGCTGACTGGAGACTGATGTTCAAAGGAAACAGAGGCAAAAGACACACCCATACAAACTGGAGCTCATCAAAATCCTGCCAATTTCTTTCTTCTCTTCTCTCTTTTTTCTTTATTCCCTCAGGCTACAAGACTATTGATTGGTGTCATCCACAGCTGGGGTAGGTCTTCTCCCCTCAGTTGCTGACCTACAAGCCAGTCATCTCTGGAAACACCCCACAGACACACCTAGAACTGTGCTTGACTAATATGCTAGATGCTTCTTAATTCAGTAAAGCTGACATATGATTAATGGTTACAGTGAGGTCTTTAGGAGTAGTCAAAATCACACACACAAAAAAAATAGAGAGGTGATTGCCAGGGGCTGGAGGAAGAGGAGAAAAGGAAGTTGCTTAATAGGTCCAGTTTCCATTTTGCAAGATGAAAAAGTTCTGAAGATTGGTTGTACAACAGTGTCAGTACACTTAACTCTACCTCAAGGACACTTGAAAGTGCTTAAGATGCTAAATTTTATGGTATTTGTATTTTGCTACATTTTAAAATAAAAAAGACACTAAAAGTCACACACATTAAAAAAGAAAACTCCTAAAAGGAAATCTGGTCCAGATAATTTGCCTGAAAAATCTACAAAACATTTACAAAGAATTAACACTGATTTTACATAATACTTTCTAGGAAACACAAGAGGAGGGAACACTTCCCAACTCATTCTATGAAGCCAATATAACTTAGATACCAAAAGTAGATAAAGACAGTGGGAAAAAAAGAAGAAAATTATAGAATATCTCACATGAATTTAGATGCAAACATTCTTAACAAAATTTTAGACTACACTTGATCTTAGCCAAAAGGCCGAGAAGTGATAACAAAATTTTATAAAATAGGTTCAACCATATATAAAAATCATTTTCCACCACATCAAGTGGGATTCATTTCAGGTATGTTAAGTTGGTTTAATATTCAAGAATAAGCCAAGTGTGGTGGTGCAGGCCTGTAATCCCAGCGTTTTGGGAGGCTGAGGCAAGAGGATCTCAGGTTTGAGTCCTTAAGGAACTTAGCAAGACCCTATCTCAAAATAAGAAATAAAGAGGGCTGAGGATTTCAGTGCAAAGGCTCTGGTTCAATCCTCAATACTGAAAAATATCAATCAATGTGAACTAAAGAAGAAAAATTACATGACTGTATCAATTGACCAAAGAAGCATTTAACAAAATTCAACACCTAGTAAAGCTCTCACTAAAAGTAGAGAGACACTTCCTCAACTTGATAAAGGACTTTTACAAAAAAATCTACAGCTAACAGTATACATACTGTCACAAGACTGAACACATACTTTCCTTCAAAGACTGGGGTGATGGTAGAAATTCTGCTTTCACCTTTCACTGCTAGAAGTTCTAGCCACTGTGAAAAGGCAAGAAAAGGAAACAAAAGAGATATAGACCAGAAAGAAAGAACTAAAGATGTCTTTACTTGCAGATGACGTAATTGTCTATGTAGCATTTCCCATGTAATCTTTTGTTTGTTTGTTTGTTTGTTTTGGTACCAGGGATTGAACTCAGGACCTTGTGCTTGTGAGCCAGGCATGGTACCGTTGAGCTAAATCCAAGCTTTAGAACTAATAAATGAATTCAGTAAGTTATAGGGATTTAGAATCAACATATGAGAATCAATGGCATTGTTTAGAATCATTCCCAGAGCAGAATACTTAGCTTTAAACCTTACAAATATAGACTTGTGTGGACAAGGATTTACATGCTGAAAACTACAAAACCCCAAGGAAAGGAGTCAAAGAAGATCTAAATAAATGGAAAGGCATGCCCTGTTCATATATTAGAAGACTCAACGTGGTAAAGCTGTGAATAATTCAATTCCTTTCAAAATCTCAACAAGATTATTTGTAGAAATAGGCAAGATTATTCTAAAATTTATATGGAAAACAAAAGAATTATAATAGCTGAAACAATTCTGAAAAAGCTAAAAAAAATGGAGGGATAACTCTACCAGATTTTAAGACTTACATTGACTACACAGTGTTTCTAGAGATACATTTGTTCAATGCAACATAAGACAGAACTCAGCAATAGCCTTACACAAGTGTAGCCAACTAACTTTTTTTTTTGGTACCCGGAATCAAACTCAGGTCCTTGCGCTTGCAGGGGAGGCAGCAGAACCACTGAGCTAAATCCCTGGCCCACCAACTAATTTTTTTGATCAACATCCAAAAGCAGTTCAATGACACAAGAGAAGTGAGAGCAGGGACTCAAACAAATATTTGTACAACAGTGTTCATAGTAGCACTATTTATGTCAGCCAAAAGGTTAAATAATCCAGAATCTACCAATGGATTAAGGGATAAACAAGCAAATATAAAAATGGCATATACTTACAACAGAACATCACTCAGCCTTTAAGAGGAAAGAAATTCCAATGCCTACCACAAGACAATTGAAACTTGAGGACATTATGCTAATGAAAGACGCCAAACACAAAAGGATAAATATTGTATAACTCCACTTGCATGAAGCACCTTGAACAGCCAGATTCATAGAGATAGAAAATAGGATGGCATAGCCTGGGGTTGACAGAAGGAGTAGTGGGGAATTAGGGTTTAATGGGTAGGGTTTCATTTGGAGATGATCAAAAAGTTCTGGAGATAAATGGTGGTGGAGTTTGTACAACACAGATGCACTTAATGCTACTGAACTGTACACTTAAAAAGGTTACTGTGATAAATTTTATGTTGTATGTATTTTACCACCAACATCACCAAAACAAAAATAATTTAGTGGAGGAAGGGTAGTCTTTTTTAAACAAATGTACTAGAGCAGTGATGGAGAACCTTTTAGACCTTCCAATGATACAAATAGCCTACTGCAGCAGCATGGTACCACAGGTTTACCACTACTGTACTAGAGCAATTGGATATCAAATAGGCAAAAACAAACAAAACAAAACGTCCTCATTCTAATCCTCAGAGTATAAAAAAAATCTCAAAAATGGATCCTAGATTTAAATGTAAAATATAAAACTATAAAACTTTTAGAAGATTAACATAAGAGAAAATCTTTGGGGCATAAATGTGACAGAAAAATATGTTGAAAAAAAAGAAAATGATAAGAGAGGAATAGTAGCACACACCTGTAATCCTAGCAGATGGGGAGGCTGAGGCAGAAGGATCTCAAGTTTGAGCCTAGCCTGAGCAGTTAGGCAACTCAGGAGACCCTATCTCAAAATAAAAAAGGTTCAGAGAGGTAGCTCATTATGAAGGTCCTGGGTTTAATCCTTGGGGGCGGGGGAGAGAACAAAATGGTGAATTGGAGTTCATCAAAATAGCATTTGCTTTGTGAAAGACCCCAAAGGATGCAAAGACAAACTATGCATTGGGAGAAAATAGTTGCATTACACATATCAAATAAAGAACTAGTATCCAGAATGTATAAAGAATTCTCAAAAATCCAGCCCAAAACCCCAAACAATCCAATTAGAAATTGGGCAAAAGCTGTGAAGAGACATTTCGCCAAAGATGATGGAAAATAAACAAATGAAAAGATTTTCAATGTCACTATCCATTAGAGAAATGTAATATAAGATCATAATGAGATCATAGAGATACTGTTGAGGTATTAGAGTGTTCTAAGATATTGGAATAGCCAAAAATTTTAAAAATAGCAACAACAAATGTTGGTGAAGATGAGGAGACAGCTGAATCTTTCACACACTGCTGATGGGAATGTAAAATGGTATAATTCAATAGTTTCCTAAAAAACTAAACATGCACTACCATGTATTTCAGCAACTATACTTCTGGGCATTTGTCTCAGAGAAATTAAAACTTATGTCCTCACAACAACCTGCACATGCTTGTTCATAACAGCTTTATTTATAATAATCCCAAACTAGAAACAATGTAAGTGTCCCTTTATAGATTAATGCAGAGGCCAGGGGAAGAGCCCGAAAAGAAGAGGTCAGAGAGTGTATGTGAACAAGGTTAACATTGGAGAGGGGATGGTTTATTTTTACTTCTTTTTTCCTGTTTTATCAACTTTTCTAGTATCAATATGCTATGATTTGAATGTGTTCCCCAAATCTTTGCATGCTGGAAGCTTGGTGCCCAGTGTAGCAGTGTTGAGATGGTGGAACCTTTAAAAGGTAATGCCCAGTGGGAAGTAACTGGACCACGGGGTCTTCACTCTCAGAAGAGATTAATGTAGTTTTCACAGGTGTTAGTTCTTGTGAGAGTGGGTTGTTAGAAAGTGAGCCCATTCCACACTTCCGGCTCTTTCTGCTGTCAGAAACTTTCCTTTCTGTTTGTCTGCTTGTTATGACACAACCAGAGGCTAAACAAATGGGGCTCTCTGATCTTGAACTTGCTGCCTCCAAAACTGTGAGTTAAATATACCTCTTTACTTTATAAGTCATCTAGCCTGAAGTATTTTATTATAGTAACAGGAAATGGACTATGACATAATATGCATAATATTTAAACTGAGACAACAAATACCAAGCAAGGCAGAGAAGCACAATGGCTACAACCCAGGGTCTAGGGCCAGGCTGGCTGTGCCTGAACCCTCTCTCCAGGGCCGTAGACCCTGGGTGAATAGATCAGTTCCCTCAGCCACAAGGTGGAAAGATAAGGACACCTTCTTGGGGCTATCATGAGGATTAAACCAGCTCATGTACTGAAGTGCTTAGAGTAGTAACTGGCCCATAAGAACTACCATAATGATTATAGTATAGGGTTATTCTTCTTTTATTTACTAGGTTTATTCTTGGATTTTTTTTCAATTTTTGCTGCTGTAAATTGAATATTCTTTTTTTTTTTTTGGTACCGGAGATTGAACTCAGGACCTTGTGCTTGCAAGGTAGGCACTGGAACCACTGAGCTAAATCCCCAGCCCTAAAATATTCTTTATGTAAAATGCTTGCCACCAGAAGTCTTTCCGATATAAGATATTTTCAGATTTTGCCCCACTAATCTGAAAATCTGAAATCCAAAACTTGTTAAGCACCATTATGCTGGTGATCAACAAATTTTGGATTTTAGGACATTTCATATTTTGGTTTTTTGGATTAGGTATGTTCATACTGCATTTAAAAATTATATATTTCAGCCAGGGATTTAGCTCAGTGGTTTCACCACCTGCTGCATAAGTACAAGGACCCAAGTTTGATCCCCGGTACAAAAAAAAAAATTATATATTTTAAAAAGTAATAATTTTCTAACTGATTTTTGCTAGTGTATGGAAATGCAAATGAATTTCTTTTTTAAGGTTAATTTGTTTTTTGGCTTTTTAATAAATTTTATTTTATCCCATTCCTTCCTTCAAGCTCCCTCCCCTCCCTATGTACAAAAGCTTTGTTTCTATTTTTTCCTTCTATTTTCACTTTTTTTCTTGTCCCTTCCTTCCACTTTCCCTCCCTCCTCCCTTGTTCTCCTCAAATGAATTTCATTTGGAATTCAAAACCTTATTTAATTCTAATAATTTATTTATAGATTACTTTGAGTGTTTCATGTACATAATTATATCATTTGCAAATAATGAAAATTTTGGTTTTTTCTTCCTAAATTTTTTTTTGGTACTGGGGATCAAACTTGGGTCCTTACGCTTGTGCAGCAGGCAGTGAAACCATTCTTCCTAAATCTTTATACCTTTATTTTCTTTTCTTGTCTTATTGCTCTGGCTAGAATTTCTTGTAGCATGTCATTAGAAGGCTTACCAGGAGTGGTGGCACATGCCTGGAATCCCTGCACTTGGGAGGCTGAGGCAGAGGCAGGAGGATCCTGCGACTTCAAGGCCAGCCTGGGCTACACAGTGAGTCATTTGTTTGTTGTTTTTTTTTTTTTTTTTGAGACAAGGTCTTGTTATGTAATTTAGCCTGGTGCACCACTGGGCAGCACCCACACATGAGCTGGTGGCAAGGTTAAAACATCCAAAGTTTCTGGTATTGGGTGGGAAGAAGCCAAAAATGGTAATTTCAAACATTATTAACTTTAGAGGGTGAGCATTGAAATACATACAGAACATGGAGCTGCCAAGAAGGTAGAAAGGAAAACAGGGAAGAAGAAATACACACATATCAATTAATTCAAAAGAAGATAGAAAAGGAGAGTGTGGGAGCGTCGGGTATAAGATGTTACAAAGAAATCCAAATGTACCTATAATCACAAAAAATGCCTCCGTCCCTGCCTCCCTGACCTCTTCAGACAGTGGCCATGCCCAGCTGGCCAGACAGAAAGCCCAGGAGCAGGAAGCTGATACAAACACAGGGCGGGCACCCACACTGTTACCAGGAGCCAAACCTCAGATCCTATCTGCCACTCTGCTGCCTTTGTCCAGCACTTGGGACTTGGCTCTCGGGCCTGGCCTGGGTCAGCATTTACCCAAACAAGGAGCCAGCCAGAGCCAGACATTCGGGGCTAGGTTAAACTGTGCTGAGGACATAAGAGCACTCTCTCAGGCTTGCAGCCTTCCGGGATCTGCTCTTGGGGAGCCAAGGTGCTCCAGGAGGATATGCTGTGCCTTCCTGCTTGGTCACAGCAAGATTGAGGTGCTTGCTGCCATGTATGTCTTTGTCCCCCAGCTCCCCTTCTTTGTTTCCTGCAGATACTCCCTGATTTTTACACTGTAAAAAAAGAGGCATAAGCTGGGAATGCCCTAGCTTCTGACTGGCCTTGGTTGGGCCTGTCCCTGGAGCATGTGCTGGCTAAACATGTGCACACATTGTAGAGGACTCTGACGCAAACCATGTGTTCACTTATTTACACTTAGGAAGGGAGGTGAATGTACCCTACAGACTCAAGTGATGGGATAAAGAAGGGTTGGACACGGGGGACACAGCCATCCACCTGGGAAGCTGGGAAGTTGTAGAGAGAAGCTACCCTTTACACTGGGCTCAGAGGAATGAGTAGAAATTCACTAAGGCAAAGGTGGGAGCAGGCATTCAGGAAAGAAATCCTGGGCTTAAGTAGTAACAAGCACTGGTGGGTGGGGATGGGACAACAGCAGAGCAGCGGGGCGGTGGGGGGGGCTAGTGCCAATGGGATGAGGTTGGTGGTGGTCTGGAAGAGACTCACCATGCCAAAGCTGGGAACTCAGATGGCCGTGAAGTTAAAGTTTCCCAGAAACTGACATTTGACAATGGTCACATGGCCACATCTAGCTGTAAAGAAAGGTGAAGTGTAGCCTTTGGTTGGGTGGCCACATACTATTGTTTGAATGGGTTGGATATAATTTGAATGTGTTCCCCAATTCTTACTCATCTGTTGGAAGCTTGGTTCCTAATGTGGTGCTGTTAAGAGGTAGGGCTAGCAGAATTGATTAGATCACTGGGGGTGCTAACTCAGAGTGAGTAAGTTAGTCATCATGGGCCTTAAGGTAGCGCTCATAGAGTGAGTTGTTAAAAAAGAGGGAGGCTGACCAGTGAATTGCTGCCTAGCTTTCTGTCTCATGTAATCTCTCCTTTTCCGCATGCTCCCATCATGATGTGATGTGGCCCAAGGGGTCCTCACCAGACGCTGACGCATGGGGCCATCGGATTTGGGATTTTCAGCCTCCAACATGGTGAACTAAATAAACCTCTTTTCGTTTCAAAACACTAAGCCAGTGGTAGCAAACCTATGGCACATGTGCTGAAGTGGACTGTTTGTATCACTGAAAGCTCTAAAAGGTTCACCATCACTCCACTAAGCCTTAGCTATTTTGTTACAGCAGTGGAAAATAGACTAATACACTGGAGACTTAGCAAAACATAAGGCCTTCTAGTCCCATGGGGTCTGCTGCCAGATTCTCAGCCCTGATTGCCCTAAGCTCAAGAACAAAGAGGCAAGAGTCAGCGGTAGGGTCACTCTGGGTTCCATCCTCCACCACCACAAACAAAACAAAACAACAGAGGCAGGAGTGAGGCAGGGGCAGGGCCAACACCTCTAGACTGGGAAAGAGTTTATGATAGTAGACAGAATGTGTACTCTCCCCAAGTCCCATTTAATATAACAGGGAACTTATTGAAAACTAATAAACCTATATTAATGTGGAAAGTAATCAAGTCTACCAGAAATTTTGTAGAGTTTGGACGGTTTTGGGGAAAAAGGAAGCAGATGGGATCAGATGGTGGAATAAACCGGGCTGAGTTGAACACCAACAAGAAGCTTCACAGAGAAAGGGGCACAGGCTCGGGAGATGGAGGGCTGCAGCTGTTAGTCTGGCACTGACAGCCTCTGTGTGAGTCAAGTGACGGAGTTTCCTGGGAGTAGAAGCAGGTGAGCTTCTCTGTGCTGCTGATATCTGACTAATACGCCTCAATAATTTCCCATGATGCTTAGAGATTTTTTTTTTTTTGTAGATTCTTTCCATTAAGTTTATTGGTACATTTTAGGTATAAAATACAGTTACATTCATCATTGGGATCTTGTACCTTTACACGATGTATCTTGGTTCTTATTCTTTTCCTCTTCCCCTGCCTTCCCTTCACCCCCTCCACCCTTCCCTACTTGCCAAGACTTTGTTTCCATTTTTTTCCTTTTCTCATATTTTTTCTTCTCCCTTCTTTCCTTTCCCCTACCTCTCCCACTTCCCCTACTCCTTTAGACTTTATCTTCCAATTACACAATATCAATTACACATTTTTAAAATTGCAATATCAAAATTTAGAAGACATTACCACAGACTATAGAATTTTAAAGGATATAGAAAGCATATTACAAAAATCCTTTTTGAAATAAATTTGACAACTTCTAAGAAGTATCTTGGAAGACAAATTAATGAAACTTACTCTGGAGGAAATATAAAATTTGAATAGCACCTATTAAAGAAAGTATATTCCTATCTTGAAAACCTACCCATATAACAACAACAGGCTCATATACATTTTTTTCCCATTAAGTTTATTGGTACATTTTAGGTATAAAATACAGTTACATTCATCATTGGGATCCTGTACCTTTACATGAGTATCTTGGTTCTTTTTATTTCCCCCTTCCCCTACCCTCTCTTCAGCCCCTCCACCCTTCCCTCCTTGCCAAGACTTTGTTTCCATTTTTTTCCTTTTCTCATATTTTTTCTTTTCCCTTTTTTCCTTTCCCCT